>JAMKCH010025338.1:0-48679 GCA_023653785.1 Ophioderma brevispina
TCCCCCCTTTAAGATTATTGCATGCTATGATTTCAGATTTGAAAAGCTCATCATGAAATACCCATGGGCAAGTCTGCAGTTGTGCTAAATACCAGTCTCGTGTCAGTGCGGGGGGGGGGGGGGGGCACGATCTTTGAGGATTCCATGCCTAAAAATTATGCTCCGTGGACAAGTCTGTTTTGCTGACTTCTTGTTCAATGGACCATATCTTGAAAACACGTTCACCAAAAAACAATTTTTTTTTCAGGCAAGATGCTCAATTACCCATTCTTTATGATAAAATAAAATCCACAGATCAAATTAAAAGAGTTGATAATATCTCTTTCATTTTGGGTAACGCTTTTATTGGGTCACCCTGTACAATGGGAGTCTTTGTCAAATCAAGTACTTTTTATGTACAAATGAGTCTCGATGAAGAAGAAGTACAAGCCAAGTACACTGGTACTGTACTTGGAGTGTACCTTTATCATGAGAAGTACTGATTAAATTCAAGTACAATGCAAGTACAGTTTGCTTACACTTGCATTCCACAAGGGTTTCTGTGTATGCCCGGTGGAATCCAAGAGGCTGAGTTTCTAGGTTGTAAAAGTACCTAATTATATAAGTTTAAGACGGATTGGTAAAATGATTGCATGAAGACAAGCGTGAAGTTAGACAAAAAACAATGGTAAAGGGTAAAAAGTGAGTTATCTATTGATGAGAAATCGTGAAAAACCACATGTTGGTTCGTATACCCCCAAATATCCCATCAGTTTGTTGGTGTCGTCGTTGTTGCACTAGTGTTTGTTTGTTTGTTTGTTTTTGTTTTTTTTTGGGGGGGTTCTGTTGGTTTTGGTTTGGTTTTGTTGTTGATGTTGTAAAAAGACTCGCGTCTCTGGTAATTGTATGTGAAACAATCCGGACAGAAGGTTTATTCCGGTCTGCTAAATGACGTAAATCACACCGCTCCCAAAACACGACCTTTCAATAAACTCCGGATGCTTTCAAAGTTTCAGCTTTGAACTATCTTTCAACCAAGGACCCCTTTTCGACGAAGGTCTCCAAATAGGTTTTATGGTGGATGGGGCGTCTTAAATATATTCCATACACCTAGAGCAAGAACTATAGTTCTTGCTCTAAGTGTTGCTCTAGGTGTTCGGGGTATAAGGTTTTGTGTTTACGGATAGTGCTGAATTGACATTTTATTTCACCATAATGTTCATTAACCATGTTAATTATATTATTAAGTTTGTTGTAGAAACTTGGCCCACAGAAAAAAGGAACATTTTATATTGTAAGTTAAATTCTTGATTTGTGACATTTCAGACCGCTGTCATGGGAAAATAATGTTCCCCCTGAAGTCAAACATTCACAAACAAGGTTGACGTAAATTCTCCCCACAGGCAAAAAAAAAATCCACAGTGACTCTAGTCGGGTGTAGCAAGTGAGCTAATCCAAAACCACATTTCAGAATATGATTCGCGCTCAAAACGCAATGTCAATATACCAACATTAAAATTCTGTATAATAATAAACCCTCGAGATATAAAGTTGCCGCCCATGTGCAAAGCTCGCTAGCATCCCATGTGTTTCCTCTAAAGAAGCCAGATTCAAGGCAGGCAAAGCACATGTGAGATATTAAAGGACATCCGTCTCAGATTTGCTAAAACGAATTTAGGGCCAAGGGGCAGGATCTGGATTCAACGAGAAAAGTCTTGCTTTCATCCGTAGTAGGCCTTAAGACGTACGTGTGTTATTACGGATGATATAGTCCCCAAATTACCTGGTGCATGTCTTTTCAACATTTACTAAGTTTAGCCCCGATGCAGTTTCGTTTATGTTTCGTTTTCTTATCTTTTATTGTAAAGACCAATTTTGATTAACGTGATTGATGAGCACGGGAAGATACGTGTACGTGTGAATGACTATCATGCCCGGCTATCATGTCATGCATGTAGACATGGTAGAGGTGAGAAACAGACCAGTCTAGGCATTTTCGTTTTCGTAAGTGAAGAGCAAATTCTTTCGTCTCGTAGATTGTGATGCCACTAAATACAGAAACAGAAAACAACACAATAATGAAGCTGGTCACGGAAGAAAATAGATTTAATGAGTTCAAAATCAGTACCAACTTTTCTATTGCCTGAATACGGTACATAAATCATGTACTCGTACATGTAATGTACGTGAAATGTACGTGAAATGAAGATAGCAAGCGTTCAAAGGCATATGGTAGGTAGGTTTATACCATTGAGTAATGAAGGTGGTCTTTATAAGCAAATGTCGTTCACAGCCGTTGGTGTACATAGACGGTTCAGCCACTTGTATCAGTATTGACAGAAAATGATAATTAAGTCGAAGCCATGCAATTACTATGTCTTAATTGAAAGATAATTGTGTAATAATTACTTAGAAATTTTGGAAATTGAAGAAAAAATTGCCCCTTGTTTTTTTTTTTTTTTTTTTTTTTCGTAGATTGTGATGCCACTAAATACAGAAACAGAAAACAACACAATAATGAAGCTGGTCACGGAAGAAAATAGATTTAATGAGTTCAAAATCAGTACCAACTTTTCTATTGCCTGAATACGGTACATAAATCATGTACTCGTACATGTAATGTACGTGAAATGTACGTGAAATGAAAGATAGCAAGCGTTCAAAGGCATATGGTAGGTAGGTTTATACCATTGAGTAATGAAGGTGGTCTTTATAAGCAAATGTCGTTTACCATTATCATGCCATGTGTTCAGAATTTGACTGGGTATTTCACTGCTAACCCTAACGCCCCCAACCCCCCTAAAAAAACAAAAAAAAAACAAACAAACAATGCACTGTCCCGTGTGCAGCAATGACGTCATCAAATGAAGACACATTTGGGCACGAAATCGCTGGCCGGGCCAGCGACACCGCCATAGAGTGATATCCCCGGGCATGGCCCGGAGTGTGGCCCGAAGAGCCCCTAGGTCGAGACCAACCAGAGTTTCCGACTTTTTTCTTTCCCCTCTTCCCTTATGCCTTCACTCCCTCCCGGGAGGGTTAAACATCAATTTTTACCGAGTCTTTAAGGTGCATCCAATAATGCCTAAATAACCACTATCAATCAACTGGGCATCACAAAAGTAAAGCTGATTTTAGAAAAATGGTTTGTTATTTAGCACAGTTTTCTATGGGAGAATGTCCAGTTGCAAGCGACGGTTAGGATGTGAATGAACTTTATTTTCAACATAAGAAATTTAGGCAATGAAAAGTGTCATCTGCCTATCTATATAATAAAATGCTAAAGACAATGGAACATAGTGAGTTTGGAATTTAATAAATTATCATTTCTCGGAAGATCTCTTACTTTTTGCTGTCTGTCACCTCTGCATTCATCGAAGGCAGCATTTGATACCATATAATTCGGAGGTACTTAAAGACACTATCAGTGATTTGAAAAATATTTGAAATTTGCAGGAATAGCTTCAAAGTGAAGGATAAGTCTGTAGAATTCTCATAAGTTACCTTTTCCAACTGAAGAATTGACAGAAAAGGAAGAAAACGGCAGTGTTCCAAGATACGATTCTCCATTCAATTACGTGTTGTAGTAAGTGTCCGTTCGGACAGTAATGACTAAAATTTCCGATTCTGTCCTTATTAGGTTGCTTCTAGTCTTATCATTTGCAGGGTATGTTAGGATACCTGTACTTGTTACATACATGCAAACATCTGATTTTTTTATGATTTTTTCGATTTTCTGATTTAGCAAATCACTGATAGTGTCTTTAAATCCCGGGTTCATAATATATTGTAAGCACGATCTACGTGTCTTTGATCAGGTAACGATATAAACCAGTATCCATGTATCTATCTAGGAATAGTTGCATTTATAACATATTTTAAATGTAGGTTTGATTATGGAATTATTGCAAGCATGCGCGCAATGAGCTTCTTACGACACTCAACCAGTTTAACTGAAAAAAATCAGCAAGAACACAAACACCCCTTAAGTCAGTCTTTAGTAGCTAATGATAATTGCTTTCGGTATATTATATCAAATGAACTAGTTTCTAGTCCTATGAGGCTATATTTTAGTAAAGTAGGGCTTGCAGAAATTGAAAAACATAAACCGGTCTATCAAAAACATACGGGGAAACGAGGTTAAGTCTTTGCGGTTATGATGAAACGAAACGCCCTCCCCCTCATACTCAACGGACATACTAATGTTTGAGCCAGAGCAAGTTTGTGTCAGTCTGTATGTATTTCAGACACTGTGACGTCCGAGGAAGATTATTTCGAACATTCGAGATTTTTGCGCTCTTTTGCAATTACCGTAATGTTTTAAAGGCTTTAATTGTGTATCTTATTTATGGCTACCTAGTCAATGACCTTAACAAGGACACGTACCTTCTTCAAAGTGTAACTTTAGTGTACAGTGTGTATTAACAAAATCACTCCTTTACTGGCAAAATTATACTATCTGTCCTTAGTTTAGTTTTATTGGTTTATTTTTCGTGAAAAATTATTATCTAATATAGACAAACTTAACGTGAAACCACACACTCGTGTTTTGAACCGGAATCGAACATTATCAAGACAAACATAAGTGCAACTGCGTTTAAATGTTTCTTACAAAGCCAATTAAACCACGACCAATATTTTAAATGAAGATACCATGATTGTGTGAAATGGTACATGCATAAATGTTGCTTTCGGACAATTCCATCTTAACACGAATTTACCCAGTTGCATTTATGTTTCTCTTGTCAATGTTCGAGTCTGGTTCAAAACACAAAAGTATGCTATTTAGCCCAAGCTTGTAATAATTTTAGACAATAAATTTTCACGAAATTACAATCAGGGTACACATATTGGTATGAGAGAATTGGTATGAGAGAATGTCAAGATAGTTTTTTAGTGGCACCATGAACCAGTATGGCTCGATATCTGATATCATTCTAGCGCAATGCAACGCATGCCTTTTGTAATTTTAATTTCACAGAGTAAGAAGCAAATTATTTTCTAGCCATGTCTGTTCCGATTGCTGCCAGGATTTTCAATTCCCTATTCAGTGTTGCGAAAACAAATTTGGATTTTTTTGTGAAAAAATAAAGATCCAAATCATATAGCATAGAAATACTATTTTCATATATTTCTGCATGATGGTTACTTGGAATCACTTATTTTAAAAGATTATTTATTAATTAAACGATTAACCAATAAATGCGTAATATAATGTAGTTATATAACTTAGGTGAAACTTATTTTGGCCCATATGTTTGGGACACACTTTAGAATCAAGCGGTTCTACGTGCATTTTACCTATTACCCAATAGGTAATCCGGGACCGTACTGATCCGTATTTCGGAACACTTGTAAATTGATGGTTGAAAGAATCGTTCCTGTAGGAAATTAGTAAATGACACGTTGACCTACTCGAAAGAAAGACAGATTTGTAGGATTTAGTTTCTGTAAAAAGGGTAAAAAGAAAAGATTTGCTATCGTTATTAAGGTATACGTCAGTTAGAATGTTTCTTTAAATTGTTAATCAGTATCTTAAATATTCAAAATAGTGCTTTACAAAGGTAACTCTATACATTTAAATATCTAGATATCACCCAACAAGTGAGTTTTCAGTAACTCTATAATGATTGGATTTTAATTGTCTCTGAAATATTGATTTAGTTAACAAATGATAATAAATGATAATAACCGCTAACAGGTTTTGTCAGTATATGTTTTGATGCTGGTGTTGAATAAATAAATATATAAATAAATAAATAAATAAATAAATAAAGCATTATATATTTAGCTTTACCTGGATAATTAGGGGCACCTGTAATATCATTTTATTTAAAATTATCAATAACAGTATCGCTTGAGTACCGATCACTTTGTTTGCCTCGGACTCGTAGAAAAAAGGTAATCCACTGTATTACACTTACCATAAAGCACTTCGTCGTAGTTGGGTGATATGACATGTTTTCTTTTGTCGTGTGTGGTCAGCAGTTGCTTGAACTCTGAACATTACATTAAACAGATCATAATACGCAAATCATTTTGGCTTGTGGCTATAGCAGTGTTGTTTATAAATAGTATTGAGAAACTTCCGTACTTTATAATCACGGGAAAAGTCCATCATATATAATTTAGAAGAAATCTGTGTTGAATTAAAATCTACTGGACAGTAACAAATACAATAATAAGTATGCCATACATTGCGTAAGTAGGTAATATGTTCATTCCTCCGTGAGAAAAAAAAAAACACCTTAGCTTTAACGTTGTTCTTCTTTGTATTTAAGTTTCCCATCAGAGGGTTCAAAATAAATGACCTAACCCTAGCACAGCTAAAGCTAACCAAAACTCACTGTGTTAATTGAGAAAAATGCACTAAGTCAAGAAAGTAGCGATGACGTCATCAAAATCGCTGGCCGGGCCAGCGACACCGCCGTAGCGTGCTATCCCGGGTCATGGGGCTGGGGCCCGAAGGGCCCTGGGTTCGAATCCAACCCGAATTTGCGACTTTTCTTGCTCCCCTCTTCCCTCACTCCTTCAGTTCCTCCCGGGAGATAGGCTAGAAACCGACGTCAGGGTTAGGGTAAATCGTGTTGTTTTTGCAAAATCAATAAAAAAATATCCATGCTTCTTATAAATAAGCCTTGCTTTCTTTGTAAAAGGCGTTATAATCTATTATAATCTAATTATGATGATGATAAGGCCTAAAAAAATATGTTTGTTTGCCCTTTTGGCCTGAAAATCGGGAGGGTCGGTCGGTCGATGTTTTTTTTTTTTTTAATACAAGACACAGGAGAAATGCAATGGCATCAAATTTTATGTTATCTAAACAAGTTTAATGTCTTTCAAAATGACATTCATTCACCACGACCAACATTCTGCCAAGGGCGATTTGGTAATGCAGCCACCAATACCTTTCCAACTGTAGCACAGAATATTTTGTATCTAATAAGTTCTGGTACAAACTATCAAATGTCGCATCCAAATTGACAGCTACAGATGCGACGTGGTAAAATTCAACGTAAGCACCGTATTTTGCTGTGAAACACACGGTGTAGCTGTCAGGTGCCATCTTTAAATCACACGCAAATTTGACAGTATTGTACCACATATTTCATGGACGATATTAAAAATAATATCTAACAATGTGTCAAAAAATTTTATGAAAACACCAAGTTGCAAACCCATCCTTTTGTAGAGTCGCAATGCCATGTACAAAACACACACCTATCGATGGTGGTCGAATTCAGCTACTCTACCTCTCCAGAACAGGGCATTTCTGGTATTGGGACCGTGCACTATAGCTCAGACTGCATGCGTATTTTGTACCGAAATCAGAAAATATGGAATAAAATGCTTGAAATGTGCACAGAAACATTCTGTGAAATGATATTCTGAACTGAACGGTACGTTATTTTTTTCTAAACGTAGCGTTTTCCATTCAAAATTCTAATACCGCCGCCCGGTTACAATTTGACACCTCAGTCACTTTGTCTTGACCCGGAAGTCGTGTATACAAAATAGGCGTGGCTAAGGTCAATAATGTTGTCAATAATACTAATACGTGCCCTGATTGGTTAATTACATAGTTATATTAATTTATGTTGAAAAGGCTTTTATCCAACAATTCAGTGTAGGTACAGTATTTTAATGTTTTGTATCATGAAAGCGACACGTTTTTTATGAAATTTACTCCTTTCTAGGAAGCATTTTCAAGTTTCCCATTCATATTAAAATGTGCATCATTCTACCGGAGAATGCTTGGAATTGGTTTGCCCTGAGCTTGGGTTGGGGTTGTATTACAGGATATTGATTTAAAATTCATTTTGAGGTAGTTAAATTTGTATTTTGATTTTGTTTCCTTCTAAATCCGAAATTTAAAAATAAAAAAAAAAAAGCGACCCGTGATTTCCGATTTTTTGGGTCGGTCGGAAAAGGGCAAACAAACCCTTTTTTAGGCCCAATGATAATGATTATTATTATTTAAGTTATATTGCTATCATGTGCGTTAGGGGGAAATTGGCTTTTGTTATTCCCTCATTACGGCGTTAGGGCGAAATATACCCCCCCTAACGCCTCCCTTTGTACTGCGGTTTATTCCGTTTTGGATACTAGAATATTAATTTATGCAAATGAAGGATAGTCCACTAGAATAACAAAGGATATGAATATTAATTAATTTAAATAACTATAAGAGCTCATTATAACTTATTGAATATTTAAACCTTCCCCCTAACTATCATGTAAGAGTTATTATTATTATTATTTTTTTTTTTTTTTTTTTTTATGTTGAAAAGTCTGAAGGCTTTTATCCAACAATTGTAGGTACAGTATTTTAATGTTTTGTATCATGAAAGCGACACGTTTTTTATGAAATTTACTCCTTTCTAGGAATCTTTTTCTAGTTTCCCATTCATATTAAAATGTGCATCATTCTACCGGAGAATGCTTGGAATTGGTTTGCCCTGAGCTTGGGGGTGGGGTTCAGTATTACAGGATATTGATTTAAAATTCATTTTGAGGTAGTTAAAGGAGGATGGCCCGATTTAGGGATATGAAGTTTTCATCTTGATAGATTGGCCTTCACTCCAAAACCCCATCTGTAAAGTTACGCGCCGATATTTCAACCCGTTTTGATGCGAGCGCTAAAAACGTGATTTTGTAAGCCCCATAGAGTACTGTGTAAAATTAATATTGGTCGACCAAAATGGGTCACATTTTCGCTCATAACTTCCAAACCAAACATCCTTTGGCTCTAAGATTTCACAGGGTAAATGAGAAAAATAGTAGCTTTCTTCTGATACCAAAATGTTGACCACTTCCGGTAAAATCCGGGCTTCTGGGGACGAGGCTATTAGTGATCGGGCCATGGACCTTTAAATTTGTATTTTGATTTTTTTTTTCCTTCTAAATCCGAAATTTAAAAATTAAAAAAAAAAAAGCGACCCGTGATTTCCGATTTTTTTGGGTCGGTCGGAAAAGGGCAAACAAACCTTTTTTTAGGCCCAATGATAATGATAATGATTATTATTATTATTATTTAAGTTATATTGCTATCATGTGTGGGGAAATTGGCTTTTGTTATTCCCTCATTACGGCGTTAGGGAGAAATATACCTTCCCCCTAACGCCTCCCTTTGTATTGCGGTTTATTCCGTTTTGGATACTAGAATATTAATTTATGCAAATGAAGGATAGTCCACTAGAATAACAAAGGATATGAATATTAATTAATTTAAATAACTATAAGAGCTCATTATAACTTATTGAATATTTAAACCTTCCCCCTAACTATCATGTAAGAGTTATTATTATTATTATGATTAGAGTTACGACCTTAATTTCGACTATAAGGGGGAAAACGCTATTCATATGTACTCATTAATACGTTAGGGAGAAAAGCTTTTTCCCCATAACGTCATGTATTGTTTGCGCTTTATTCCGTAAAAGGATATGAATATTAATTTATGCAAATTAGTTCTAATCTACTAGAATAACAACATATATGAATATTAATTAATTTGAATAACTATAAAAGCTCATTATAACCTTGTGAATAATTCAATTTTCCCCCTATGGTTCATTTTAGTGTTATTGTAATTATGATTATAAATATTATTATTATTATTATTATAGTAGTAGTAGTAGTAGTAGTAGTAGTAGTAGTAGTAGTAGTAGTAGTAGTAGTGGTAGTGGTAGTGGTAGTAGTAGTAGTAGTAGTAGTAGTAGTAGTATAGTAGTAGTAGTAGTAGTAGTAGTAAAATTAGAAGGTAACTGGAGGAAGAACCCCGTCAATGAAAAAAAAAAATAAAATAAGTACACTATTACAGATTAAGTAATACTTTAAAATACTTAAAACTATACAACTGAAAGAAGTACTGCATAGGCTTGTGTATATTCATTTTCCGTCATACACTCTTTTTGCTACAACATTCATTTAATAGAATTATAGAAAGTTGCAATGTGGCCCAGGAGAATTTCTCCCTTCTTGCACTAGTGTGGTTTACCCCAGGGGTTTACCCCTTTGATGCAGACAAATAAATTAGCCGCAACAAACTGCATAGCCTAGGCCTACAATGAAATAGGGGAAATGAGTGAACGTGTTTGAATGTCTTATTAGTCACCTTTACAAGTTAGATCGAATCTCAGGTCTTATACATGTGGGTGTATCTGTAATGTGAGATTCGTTTGTTTGATCCATCCTTCAAAAAATAATTTAATATTTCACCCACACGCAGTTGTTTCGTGTAAAAAAAAAAAAAAAAAAAAAAAACACAATTATGTAAAATGTTTACATAATATAGATGTAAATTAGGGAAAATAATTCACACAAAATAGTCACACAGACACTTCAGTATATGACAAGAATTCAACAAGTTTATTCAGCTCAAAAAACAGCACAGTATATAAGTGACTGACAATTTGGGCACCTTCCCGGGGGTGAGAGGCGAGTTATTACAAATGACAGCTGTATGCCTGTATAATACTACAGTGGTAAACACTGTTGGTATCGTATGAGCCCAAACTTCATATGCAAAATGGGCTTACTATAATCGCACGTACTTTACGTATACACGTACTGACCCTGTGTGTTCAACTTGACTGAGATAAAGCTTACTTTTCGTCACGACCCATCATCCTGAGAATTATAAGCAGCTCATATTCCCTGGTCTAAAATCATGATTATATTGTACACAAACGCATCGATACAGATAGAACAATACGTTAATATAAGTCCCCAATACCCAAGACTCCATGAGGCTACGCCACTCTCCAAGATCCTCCATTTTGAATTGTGCCGAGCTCGCTCGTGTCGTGACATGACTTCACATAAATTTATGTAAACTTCGCTAACTTTTACCGCGCATTTACATAATTGGTTTACAAACCACATATGTAAATGAGTTTGTTTACATTATTTTATGTCTTTTTGTTTTCTTTTTACAAAACGATGTGTAAATTTTACATAAAATAAGTAAAATAATATAATGCATATCAAATATGTAGTTATAACTTTCACATAATGTTATGTACCGGTATATTTACCAGCTTTTACATAAAATATGTAATTTTCTACATAATGCCGGTTTACATATACATTTTTTACATCGTGTTTTCTGTGTGTATATTCATTTTCCGTCATACACTCTTTTTGCTACAACATTCATTTAATAGAATTATAGAAAGTTGCAATGTGGCCCAGGAGAATTTCTCCCTTCTTGCACTAGTGTGGTTTACCCCAGGGGTTTACCCCTTTGATGCAGACAAATAAATTAGCCGCAACAAACTGCATAGCCTAGGCCTACAATGAAATAGGGGAAATGAGTGAACGTGTTTGAATGTCTTATTAGTCACCTTTACAAGTTAGATCGAATCTCAGGTCTTATACATGTGGGTGTATCTGTAATGTGAGATTCGTTTGTTTGATCCATCCTTCAAAAAATAATTTAATATTCACCCACACGCAGTTGTTTCGTGTAAAACTTCGAAATGTGCCAATTGTTAGTTTGTTTTTAAGTCATTTCCTATCCTTCTGTGGTACCCATTAATATTATTTAAGAATGTAATTTTTTACAGCAAAATTATCCGAAATAAAAAGGAATTGAAATTTGTTCGTTGTTTTTAAAATGTTGTATAATTGACTTAGTCGTTTCACATTGGACATCTAGAGATAATATTAAGACTTAGGGATAACTCGAAACATGCTGAATCGTTATTTTCATAATACATAAATCATATACATATACATCAACCAACACAAAAGTCATTTCTAAAAAAAAAACCCACAAAATTATGGAGGAGATGGCCAAAATGCCTAAAAGGCCAGAGGCGATCACCCCCTAATCATAAATGTACATTTAAAGAAATTTAATGAAAATACACAAAAATAATAATATATTTCAAATACAAGACTTATATGTTCCAGAATATCCCCAAATTAGTCATATCTGAGAGATTAGTTGTTTTTATATTGGTTTCTAAATTGGTTAATTGAATTAATTGCTTCAGTGTTGATTCAGTGAATTCTAAAGCATAGGTCTAAACGTTCGTAGAGATTGGTCCGAAACTACTTTCTTGTTCTTGTTTAGAGTCAAATTGTAATTATATTTGTTTCTAATGTGGTAATTGTGGACATGAGAGCGTCTAGTAAAGTAGCCATTAAAGGTAGTTGGCAACTGATTTTGCTGTACTTATACATACCCCCAATTCCAAATTATACATGTCCAAATTATACATGTCAAAAATATTGAGAATATTGTGTTCTAAAAATAATGGTGCCATAAATAATGATGCCGTCATGCAAGACAGTGTCCCAAATTTTGTATGAAAGCCAGAAGATGAATGGTAATAGCAGTTACAACTGCTACAAGCAGAAAAAACAACAAGAAGCAAACAAAGTCTGCAAGCTTGTAATACGATATGTACGAGCTATCCACTTTGCATCTGATTAGATTTTGGTTGGCTATCTTTGGCATTTTGCAGTTGACTCTAGTGAAGTGTTTGGATACTTTTTGACAATTATTGTCCTCTTGTCAACAACTTTATTAGATATAAACAATAAATAGCATCATTATGTCAGAGGGTTTTTTATGTAACCTTTAATAAGATGATTGCGCCTTACACTCTGACCATAAACAGTCAGTGATTCTGCAACCTCAGCTGTCATCTGTCAGAACACTGTATTTTGATTCGTTGAAGCACGCCACGTGACGTCATGATATACGTACTCGTATGCTTGAACAGGTACACTGCATCGTTACTGATTTCGTGAAATCTAAGACCTTAAAGCTTAAAAAATCGAAAAAATAATCAAATAATCAGATTTTCGCGTGTCTACAACGGGAATAGGCATTCTAAAAACCCTACAAGTGATAGGACCAAAAGCAGCCTAACAAGGACAAAATCGGATATTTTAGAACAAACTGCCATACGGACCACTTACAACACACGTATTGAATGAGCGGATTTTCAATATCTGATGGTTTACTAGTTTTCTATGCATTTTTAGTTGGAAAAAATAACTTATGAGAATTCTACAACTTATCCTTCACTTTTAAGCTGTTCCTACAAATTTCAAATATTTTGACTCTTTCGAGTGGATCACTGATAGTGTCTTTAAGATTTGAGTATGGTGGGCTATTTTGAATCATTATTGCATATGTACATGTAGACTTCAATATTGGATGTGCTTGTTACATACAAGCTGCGAAAAAATACCAACATTTCTGTGATGTTTGTTATACTGTAAAAACTATCACGCTTGAATATGTTCCTGACATCCTGGAAAGTGTCCTATAAATGTACAATGATTGTAAAAATCCAGCTTTGTGTAATGATTATATTAACTGAAACTGAACCTTTTGTTTTTAAGACGGTATCGACATTTAAGGGAATTTAGGGAATTTCAGATTTTCCTCTGACACGACCATACTCAAGACCCATTTTGATCTGAGCTGGTGATCGCTTCACACGCTTCACCAAATTGACCCAGTTTGGGAAAACTAGGTTATTCCGAAATCTACCATCCGATACTGAAGAACTCTTGTTGCCCGGGTAAAGGAAAAATAACATGCTCGTGTGAGCACGTGCAGTTTTGAAACTCCCCCTCTACAACCCTAACTTTGATGTTATACATTAAAATGAAGTGAATAACGATTACAATTTTGCGAGCAGTCAAGGGACTCGCAGCATCTGCATAACAATGGTAAACAGGATGTTACATACTGCTCTCGATGTACTCGCTACGTGCTTTCCATCTCTTAAGGTGTACTTGTCTCAGTTTACATTATATATAATATAGGGCCTACATTGAATATGGACATGCAAAATGTAGCCTTGCTCCTTAATTTAAGACATTTTGACTTGTCTTAGCGAAGGTGCTGAAATATTTTTGGATACCGTACCCATTACATCACAGGCTACCTGTCTAACAGACATCAAACGTAACCTGTTTTAAACTCCCCTACTGCAGGCCCGGCTGAGTTTTTGGCAAAGTTCAACCAAGCATTCATTACAGTACACGTGCAAGTAGAATTTAACGGTTACATTGCGCTCGATACTCAATCACCCGCCAATCGTAAATCCCATATTAGAATCAAAAGGAGAGTAACCAACTCTTTCATACAGAGCGAATTATTACTTGCCCAACAATTGTCAGTCCAGGAGTGCAATGGTTTTGGGGTGTATAATAATTATAATAGGGATCCTTTGTATTATGTATAATACTGGCAAAGTGGAATGCAGTGGCAATTTCCTTCTTTTTTATAAGCATTCCTGATCAGTTAACGTCGGTGTTCACAAAAGCAGCACCTGCTATCTTCATGATCTTGCAGATCTTATAGTAGATTCAACCCATCGTGTCACCAGAGGAAACGTTTTGGACAGCGTCGATTAGTTGGGAGAGGAGGCAGAAAAAGAAAATATGTGGTCCGATTCACCTGTTTCATGAACGAACTAAGATAATCTAGCCTTTCATGTTGACATCATTTTTAAAAGACTTTTGTGTTCCTTCATATCCAAAACACGGGCGCTCAAAAGTCAGTAACATTCAACTCACCTGTATACATTGAATACCACTGAAGCAAATGCGATTAGTCAGAATGTTTGGTTTTGAGAGTTAATATAGCTATCAATGCGTACCTGACTTGAATGTTTTTCATTAGCAGATAATTGATTTTTCTCTCTTGTCACACTACATGTTTCAATATATTTAGCGTGGAACTTTTAATTTCCACCCTCATTGCCCTGCCCATTGCACATGCCCCTCACTTCATTGCCCATGACATTCGGAAAGTTACTAGAGTGGACCGATGGGTTGAATCTTTGTAGTAATAAGGAATGCAAGGTATTCCTATTAATAACCGGTCCGTTGACAGAATTGCCAAGGTCAAGATCAAGAGCACAGGCAAGGATTTCATTGTGCATGTTTATGTACTTTCACTTGCTTCTCTGGAGATAAAATCTGAGTTTTCTATAAGAAAGGAATGGCGTTTGTTTAATAAGCACACTGCCCTACAAAAGTATTAACAACAGATACGATATTGTTACAATCTGTCCATACTGACATTGATCTGGACTGTTTACAAAGAGGTATTCATACAAGTCACTATACAGGTATCTCAATTTGCAGCCCGCTTCAATTAGTAATAACTTTGCCGCGCCGAAATGTTACTCATCAGAAAAGGAGTAGCGGATTTTATTGCCGGATCACAGTCAATGACAACACATCCAGTGCCCAAAATAGAAGGACGCATAATCAATGATAACATATTAGTCTTCTAGAGCAGAGCGTAAAAAAACACGCCAAAAATTTTAAAAGACTATGTTATCGTTGACGATTGATGGGCGATTTATCTTGTTCTGCATCGTCAACTGTTATATCCCTTTTCCCATAGAAAAAGTAATTCATATTCACACATGAGCATCATGCACCTTTCCTTCCTACGTCTGGTTGTAACACTCTTGCAGATTGTGGACAAAGACTTGTTAAGTTTCAGAAGGGTCCCGGTCATGACTTTGTGTCTTGATGTATCATTATCTAAGCTTCTGAACCTATGCGATTTTGGAATCAGTGGTCCTGTTTCCTTTAGTGGTACTTTCAATCTTCCAAAATAGTCTTCAGGTTTTTGGTCATTTTTTGAATATTTTTTGCTAAGGTGAATAATTGAATGTAGTGGAATAATTCTCATGGTAATTTGCTGCATTTGAACAAAAAAACAAAACAAAATACATAGCACACTAACAATTTTTTTGTAAAGATTGGCTGACACGTGAAAGACACCTCAAACCAATGTCCCGCTTATACCCTTGACAAATACCAGTACATGGGTTATACTTAACGACATTCCGAATGGTAAATGATCCTTGTACTTGTTTTTTTAAAAACTAGTTGACATAAAATCTAGTTTACAATAGGCATTTTGAGAATACGTCATACTTTATGAAATAATATAACATTTTATAGATGTCCTGACCTGAGGGAAAATTATTTGCTAAGCCGATATAAATACCGTGTTCTAGTTCTATCACAGTTTGCATGAAAATATGTCTTGTAATATAGCTTGGCCCAAATATTGTCTTGTATGGGTGGCAGATAGTTTAGTATGCCAAAGGTGCGAACGCTTCTCCAACAGTTCACTGTGTAAGTGGATCATAATAAATATTTGATGATATACTGTCAGTGACCACTGGCCAACATTGTTGCGCAAGTGTTACCAGTCGCCGATGACGTACAATCATTTTGTTAGTGTTACGATATCACGTGAATGCTAAGGTCAGAAATATCCTTCAAACACAAGCAAATCTGAAATTTTTGTAACAACACTTTTTATTTGTCGATAATGTAATTGGTTCAAATGAGTAATGTTTCAAAGCAGTCAGGTACTAAATTCAACTTAAGTGACCATGTTAGGAGCGTCCTATCATGGATACACGCGGCTCCGTTTTAGCTTAATCAACTTAAATAATTCCTGACACCACCATAAGACATTACCAATGACATGTGGATACGAAAAAAAAAAGAGATGTTAAATGGGTACAGTGTATGTATACACATAAATTAATCGTTGTGATTTTAATTTTCAAAAAACCAAAAAAGAAAAATTAAATATTTTTGTATGTAGCGGCCAAATTATTGTGATTGTCATATGGGTGGCGATAGTTTAGATGCCAAATGTGAGACCGGTTTCCTACAACGCTCACTGTGTAAGTGGATCATAATAAAGATTTGATGTGATGATATACTGTCAATAACCACTGGCCAACATTGCGCACGTGTTACCAGTCGCCGATGACGTAAAATAAGTTTGTTAGTGTTAACTTACAGGGCACGTGAATCCAATGGCAGAAATAAGATGAATAACAATGTAGAAATAACCATCAAACAGAAACAAACCAGCCTAGCACCTAGCACCCAGTGATAGATCTGATTGTGTTTTTAGTAAGCATACAACTATTTTTATTTTTCGATCAAATGAATTGGTTCAAGAAATTTGGAATGTTCAAACATAATATTCATCTTAATACCCGTTCGGGAACAATGCAGATCACTCTATTACGGTGTAAAACTCACTCCCGCTCAAAACAAAGTCCCGAAGGCGTTGTATATAGTTCAACGACCCTCTCCAGGGGGCGAAAATTTCAAAAAAAATTTCAAAATTGGTGGTAGCTGGGTACCTTCCAAAATCCCACGATAACCAAAATCTGTGGCTCTGTGGGTGGTATCGGTCTTCCGTTAATTAGGACTTTTGGAGCAGCAGCGTCTAAAGATCATGTCCTCAACAGGTTCAAGGGACGACCTGGTTCTTATTCCCTCGCCAAAACAACAAAAATTTTCATTTAGCCAAATTAAACTTGGTTGTAAAAAATTACATTACGCACTCCGCAGGCTCTCCAAAAATTTCAGGAAGGATAACGAAAATGTAATATCTGATTCCCCCCCCAAACAAAAAAAAAAAAACCTCTGTGCCTGCAAGACGACGTAAGACTACGATTTGCTCTGAGCACAAAAAGCTAATTTGAACAAACAATCTGTCGTTAATACTAACTGGCAGATACAAAGGCTGCACCGTTTTCTTGTGTGCAGGAATAGCCACAGCAAGTGACTCATATCTAAAACGGCTACATTACAGCACATTTGATCATTTTATAAAGAAAGTAATTGTGCTAATCATACTCCGGGAATTTACCTGTTTGTAACATTGTTTTGCACCATACTGGAAAATCGCAGTTATTTATAGCACACTCTCTAGAAAATGGTTCTAAGCATGTAAACAGATCAAAACCTGTCCAAATTTAGCATTACGGAATATTATTCTTTTGCAAAATTAGAAACAAAGTTAAGGTAGCTGTACTTCTCATGCAACCCGACATCGAGAGAGCGAAAACCAACAATTAATACACATACGTGAATAAGAACATTCTTAAAAACAGAATGCACTTAACGGATGAGATAGTAAAAGGACTCAATCGCAGTCGTTATATTAAACACAAAAATAAACGCCCTCGGAAAATGTTCTTGTTTTGTGAACTTAAGCGATTCGCCACGTTGCTGACACAACATGTGATGTAAACAGCCAATTCTAATAAATAACATACATTAAATTATATCACAAATTCAAAAAGAAAAACAAGAACAAACATCGAACACCAAAGGAAATCATTATGTAGGAAGACAGGAAGACTGATGAAGCAAATCAATTGCAATGGAAACAATAATTATATAATATTGGATGGCTGAGGTATAAAAACAGAAATATCGCCGAGCCTAGATCAAATATCGGGCGAGCGAAGAGAGCCTGATATTTCTTGGGAGGGCGATGGGCGATATTTTCTGTTATCAACTGAAAAAGCATCCAAATATTATTATTATGCAAAAGAAGCTGACTTGACCAAAATAGTTTTAAATGACTATAAGATAACTCATAAAAAGAGTATTTGCTTGATCAGTTGCATGACCGAATGCCCATATTTTTGCGTATGTGCAGTGTTGGGCGGTACGCGCGCTAATCACACTTTGGTATTGCACCACAGGGGGGGTGCAAATAATATAGTATTTGTCGTTACAAATTTTTCAATGACATACACAAACAGAGGAATCAAAGGCCAACATGACAGTACGAACACGCCAATTATGGCTTGTGAAAGTCGTCATCATACACAGACCGGACCATAGACTGCAATCAAATTCGACAAAATGGGCTGTCTAACGTTTCTGGCTATAATCACACGTGCTTTTCTAAGTCGAACTTAACACAACACGCAATGTTAGAAACACACTATGAAAGTTAATGCTGGATGTCAGGATGGCAGAAATATTTAACAGAGGTTATTTATCAGGGGCCTGAAATAGGGGTGTTAAGATTCTGTCCTGCTGCTGTGTTTACAAATGTTACCTACCATTTATTATCTATTTAATATATATTATATATATATAGAATATATTATATCTATATATATATGATATACATCATAGTAAACAGTATTATGACAGGTGACTATCCTTTGGAATTAAGACGTGCTCAATCATTACAGCGAGCCCGAGCGAGCGTAAAACAAATTACAAGTATAGGCCTCGGAGAAAGGCAACCGTTACTTGAGTTCATCGGTATACCTCACTTACGATCACTGGGTACCGATCTACAGACCGATTTCAGACGGAAATCCGTCTGAAGATCGGTACCCAGTGATAGTAAGTGAGGTATCACCGTGAAACTCAGAGAGAGAGTGAACGGTTGCCTTTCCAGAGGTCTTAACCTTGATAATTTGTTAATATCTATATATATATATATATATATATATAATATATATAGATATTATATATAACATATAAGGGAGATGAAGAGAAATGATTGTTGGACACATTAGCGCACTCGCTTTTATCCTTATTTTCAAGAGACAGGATTCTTCATCAGCAGAAGATCCTAATAGGTAATAGAAACTCTCACTCTCAACAGATTCGTGGGTAGCACAAATAATATTTGTTGATTAATCTTTTGAATCCTTCATGGCATGATATAAAACAATAAAAATAATCCATTCCGGGACGTCGTCAAACCGTTTAACATGCTCAACCTCCAATTTGTCCTCCGAGTTGACAGGGCTGAAAAGAATGAGCACGGCAAAGAAGGCTACTGCCCTCACAGACCCCGGATCATGGACTCTATGTTGATAATATATATTTTTTTTCAAACTCGCCATTGTAAATGAGGGTTTGAATTGGTAATTAAAGTTATAACAGCGACAGTATTGCAACACTGAGTGACTGCAACAATGTTCAAAATAAAGCTCTATAAAAGCAAAGGCACTTGTTTTTACACACGGACAACCAAAACTGGCAAAACCGAGGTGTTTGCTAATGATTCGTTTCTTGAATCATGTCGTCTGTCAGACTCAACTCCCCTACCCTCTTTCACTGTCTTCCATTCCACCCCACACTGTTATCACACCCCCTTCGTCTCAGTCCCCTCTTTGATCATTAAAAATAGGGACAGAATAACTGATTAAATGGAAACTGCACTTTGACGTAGTCAACCGTGCAGCGGGGCCATGAAGTCAATGAATAGACAAGTGGCAAGAGGGTTGTTTTCTGTTTAGGTAATAACACAGCGAACTGCAAGAACTTTCCATCGTTTTTTCAAATTGATTAAATGCAGAAATCCTGGCTGTATAAGTGGAACTGGATGGTATAAAATCAAAATAACTTAAAGGCGTACAACACTGGGAGGGTGAGCATTAGAAGATATTACACTAATCAGTGGCCGATATGCATGACATCATATAGCCATATCTGCAGATCCTTAAATTACAAGGTACTCACACTAGTAAGAAACTCTAGGTTGAAGTTACAAGGGCAACGAGGAGATTTTGAGACACCCAAATATTGTGTCATAATCGGAATTTCATATTAGATTATACACTCAATAGATTTCTCTGACCTGTTTGGCTACCCGAAAGTCTTAAGAAAGAGCATAATAAATATTTGAATGATATACTGTCAATAACCACTGGCCAAACGATTTTTGCGCAAGTGTACCATTCGCCGATGACGTAAAATAAGTTTGTTAGTGTGACTTTACAGTGTCACGTGAATACCAATGTCAGAATACCATCAAACATAAACCAACCAGCCGAGCACACAATGATCTTCTTTTTGTTTTATAGCAACACTATTTTTTATTTTTTCGATCAATTATTGGTTCAAGAATTTGGAATGTCACACATTACTTCATCTTAATACAGTTTCTGTAACACTGCAGATCACTCTATATTAAGGTAAATCACTCAAATCAAGTCCCGAAGGCGTTGTATATAGTTCAACGACCCTCATCCAGCAAAATTCAAAATTGGTAGCGGGTACCTTCAGATCCCACGAAACAAATCGGTGGTATCGTCTTCCGTACTTAGTGTCCCTTTTGGAGCATTTAAAGATCATTGTCCACAGTCAAGACGACATGTTCTTTTCCCTCCCAAAAAAACTTTTCCCCCCCAAGTTTTTTAGCAAAATTACATCATTTGGTAAATTACGCACTCCGTCAGCTCTCAAATTTAAGGATACCAAATGTAAATACTATGATTCCCCCCCCCCAAAAAAAAAAAAACCTGTGCTTCAAAGACGACTGTAACTACTACATTGCTCTGAGCACAAAAAGCTAAATTTTAACTAAAAATCCTTTGTAGTAATCCCTAACTCTGGCATAATAAAACTGCGGGCCAGTTTTCTTGTTCAGTAATAACTGCACAGCACGTTACCTCTATCTAAAACAGGCGACATTACAGCACAGTTTACACTTGTTAAAAAGAAAGTACACTTTTGATTATCATCTCCGTAATTAACCTTTTTTTGTAACATTGTTTTGGCAAACCTGGAAAATCGCAGTTATTTATAGCACACTCTCTAGAAAATTGTCTAAGCATGTAAACACAAACCTTCACATTTAAAGCATTACGGAATTCCATTCTTCTTTTGCAATTAAAACAAGATTTAAATATCGTACTTCTCATGCAACGATCGAGAGAGCGAAAACCAAAAATTTAATACAAATATTGAATAAGAAACATTCTTCAAAAACAGAATGCCCTTCACGGATGAGATATTAAAAGGACTCATTCGCAGTTATTAAACACAAAATAACGCACTCGGAATTTTTCTTGTTTTTCGACTTAAAGCGATACGCCAGTTTCTGACACAAAATGTTTGATTTAACACAATTCTAAAGAATAACTTACAAGAGAATCTAGTTAATGTGGTGAAAACAGAAACAACTCGAACACAAGGAATCCTTATGTAGGAAAGACAGGAAGACTGAAGCAATTCAATGCAATGGGAAACATAATATATAATTGGATGGCGTGAGGTTGATAAAAGAAAATATCGCCCGAGCCTAGATCAAATATCGGCGAGTCGAAGATGAGTCTGATATTTTCTTGGCTAGGGCGATATTCTTTATCAACTGAAAACCCTCCCATATGATTATTTATTATGCAAAAAGAAGCTTGACTTGACAAAAAAGTTTTAAATGACTTTAAATAACTCTAAAAAGAGTATTTGCTTGACAAGTTGCATGACTGAATGTCCAATATTTTTGAGTATTGTGCAGTGTTGGTCGGTACGCTCGAATCACAACTTGGTATTGCCCACAATGCATAATAATACTATGTATTTGTCGTATACAATTTTTCAATGACATACACAAACAATGAAGCCAAGCCACATGACATACGCACACGCCAATTATGCTAAAAGAGTCGTCAGCATACACAGACCGGACCATAGACCAATCAAATTGACAAAATGGGCTTGTCCTAACGTTTCTGTCTATTTATCCACGTGCCTTTCTAAGTCGAACTTAAACACAACAGCAATGTTAGAAAGCTACATATGACCGTTACTGCTGCATGTCCGGATGCAGAAAAGTTAACAAGGTTATTTACAGGGCCTAATGGGTGTTAAGATTTTCTTTCTGCTCTTGTTGGTTTTACACATGTATCATTTATATATATAGTTTATATAGATATATATAATATCTATATATATAACTATATAATATTATATATATAACATCATATAAACAGTATTATTTCAGTTGACATCTTTGGGATTAGAGTGCTCAATCCCATTAAAGGAGACTTAAAACAAATTACAAAGTATAGGCCTCTGGAAAGGCAACCGTTACTCCTGAGTGTCACGTATAACCCTCACTACGATCACGGGGTACCGATCTTCAGACCGATTCAGACGGCAATCCGTCTTACGATCGTACCCAGTGATCGTAGATGAGGGTAATCCGTGAAACGCAAGTAACGGTTGACTTCAATGTCTCTACTTTTCATTTGTTATATATCTCTATAATTAAAATTAAATATTTCATTTTTTAAGTAGTTTTTTTACATATATATACATTAAAGGGGGAGCTGAAGAGAAATGATTTTGGAAACACACTTAGCCGCCTCTCTTTTATCCTATTTCAATAGCAGATTTTCGATCCGCATCAGATCCTACTAGTAATAGACCCTTCACTCTCAACAGATTCTTGTAGTCACAAATATACTTTGTTGATTAACTTTTTTGAATCCCTTCATTGCATTATCTAACATAAAAATAATCCTAAAGACGGGTACTTCGTCAACTCGGTTCAACATCTTCAACCTCAATTGCCTCCGAGTTGACATGGCTGAAAAGAATGCGAACACGCAATCAGATCCCTGTCACAGACCGGATCATGGACTCACTAATTTGATAAATATCTATTTTTTTTAACTCGCCATTGTAATGAGTTTTGAATTTGTAATTCACTGTTATACCTCGACCGTATTGCACCCTGCGTGACTTCAACTTTCAAAAAAATGCTCTATAAAAGCAAAGGCACTTGTTTTTTCACACGGACAACCAAACTTTGGCACAAACCGGGTTTGCTAAGATTCTTTCTTGATCATGTCTCTGTTTTGATCATTTAAAAAAATAGTGACAGAATAACTGATTAACATTGAAATTGCACTTGCACGTAGTCACCCGTGAAGCGGGCCATGAAGTCAATTGAATTAGACAAAGTGGAATAGTGGTGTTTTCTGTTTATTAATAACACAGCGAACTGCAAGAAAACTTTCCATCTTTTTTTCAAATTTAAATGCAGAAATCCTGTATAAGTAACTGATGGTAAGATATCATAAATACCTTAAAGGTACAACACTTGGAGTGAGCATTAGAAGATATTACACTAACCATGTGGGCAGATCTGCATTGAAATCATATCGCCATATCTGCAGATCCTTAATTACAAGGTACTCACACTAGTAAGATAACTCTAGTGTTTGAAAGTTACAAGGTGCAACGAGAGATTTTGAGACACCCAAATATTGTGTCATAATAGTAATTTCATATAGATTATACACTCAATAGATTTCTCTGACCTTGTATTTGGCTACAGAAATGTCTTAAGAAAGAGAAAAAAGTGATTTTGATTTGCTTATATTTCAATGTAAAACATAGGCTGAATTTCGTATTTACTCCTATACGAAATTAGAAATTTCACAATTTTTGTACCAAAGAAACATTTCTCAGCTTAATCCTTTCAGATGGGGATATTTTTTGATGGAAAGCTTTACATCAGGGCAAAATCAGTACTTTCGATTTTTAAGGGACACCTGATATCTGAAATGTTGCACCTTTAATCGGCAATTGTTTCACCTGGCTACTATAGTTGGGCTATACATGAAAATCTTGTTCTCGAAGTTTGGGGAAGAAGGTTTGAAGGTGTTTTTCTATAGTTTAAAGGGACCTGAATCGTAATTTATGGGTCCAACTCTGAGAATTGTGGGGAACATTGTAAAATAAGGGGGTAAAATGAGTACATGGCTATATTTGAAATCAAGTCAAATTGTGTTGAAATGTCCCCCAATTTACATATATTTGTATTTGTCTCATAAGGATTCAAAAGAGGTATAACCCCGATAAGGTTGCATATCATCCTGAGGTACACAAAAATTATCCAATGCTCAGATTTTGTTGAAACAGGAGTCAAAGTATAGCTCTGGTCATAATGAAGCAGAAATGCATTTTAAATTTGGGTGACAGCTCTGTATGCAATTTTGAGATCAAGTTTTGGTGATTCCTATAGGCCATGCAGATAAACCCTTGTTACATTTTTCACACTAAATATGCAACAAAATAAGCAAAGACGGATAATTCGACTGTGACAGTTTCAACAAAATGCGAGCACTGGTTTTTACCAGAGCAAGTTTTTACTAGAGGATGACCTTGAATCTATAGGGATGTACCTGTTTAACTAAAGGTCGGAACCTTGATAAACTATACCTTTTTAATCCTTATAATGAAACCAAAGTATTGCTGTGCATTTAAACACAATATCCCGATTTCAAAATTGATTTACCTCCTTATTTTATAAAATTCCCCCATTTCACAGAAGTTGAACCCAAAAATTCCAATCAGCATCATTCAAACGGTAGAAAAACATCTTCAAACATTCTTCCCCAACTTTGAGAATACGATTCTCATTTATAATCCAACTACCAGATAGCTTGTCAAGATAACATTAGATACCACATTTCCTCATCTAGTAGGGTCATAAATTATTTCCTTTATTTATGTCACTGCACGTATGCATTATGAAAATCAGAATCACAGTAACTCTATTATGTTTTTTTTTTTTTCATTTGTGTCATGGGCACTTCGTTAGTGCATAAGAGTGGGGTCCTGGGACCCATGCTAATTAAAGCAAAAACGCGATGGATTTGATTTTTTGCAAGCGTAACTAAAAGTTAGACAAATACAAAGATATAAACCATGACCCCCGTTATACAGTTAAGTTTTAATTATGAGTTTCGTGTTTTACTTTGTGACGTGTACATGCGTAACTCTGGGCGAATGTAGCCAATCAGACCGGTCCATAGACCAATTTAAATAGACAAAATAGGGGGTATGGTCCGTTCTGTTTCTCAAACCGATAATGGCACGTGAACTTCTCGTATCAAACGAAACATGGAAGGATAGCGTGAATTAAGGGGCAAATCAATCACTCATGTCAGGATATAAGGAACATTTTAAAAACGCACAGGAGGAAACAGACTTGAGGTGTGTTGAAAGACAAGCAAGATCTTAAAGATTTATTTTTAGGGCTCTTGATTGTAGGCAAACCAGAATACCAGTGGCTTTCTTGGTGTTTAAAGAAACCATGAAAAAAATATATTCTTTTTTTAATTTTTTAAAATATGAAAGCCACCTAAAATTATGGAGTGACAAACCGTATCTATTAAAAAATTCTGTGAGAACGTTTTTTAAATCAAAATACACTTATTTTTTTCCGTTTTGACTCCCCCTTTTAAATTGACACATTGCAATAAGGTTTTAAGCCTAAAAATCTGAAGAAAAAAACATTATATAGTTAAATCTGACATTAAAAACGGACTCGTGGAAAATGATCAACTATTATAGAAAACGTGAAAATTGTGAAAGGGTAAAAATGGCAATTGTGACATCAAAATAATATCCGAAAGGATAGGACATTGGTATTGTGTTGAGACCTTCTGCAATGAAGGACAACGAGAGATTTTGGGGGCCATCCAGATATTGTGCATATGGAATGAGTTCTTATAGATACGACTTCTATAGATTTTTACCTGGTATTTGGACTGACAGGAAATTACTTGAAAAGTGAAAAAAAGGCGATTTGATGTACCTTAATTTGAATATAAAAACATATTCCAACATTTGCTCCTAAATAAATAGAAATTCACAATTTTAATAACAAAGAAATGATTCTCAGCTCAATCCTTTCACATGGGGAGAAAAAATCTTTACATAGTGGCAAAAAATCCAGAATTTCCACATTAAGGTTTTCTGTTTATGTGAAATCTCTCCGTTGCACCTTTAACTGAAGAGGTATTCAGGCTTGAAGCAAGTGCTTGCGACAAATGGGGTGCATTTACTAATATACACACACTCTACAAACAGGTCTCAAAGAAATAAATTTCCAAACCGTTTGAGAGAGTAAATAGTTCTCGATGGCTACGTAATATGTAAGCTTTCAGTTGGCATTAACTTACATCAATATGTAACATGAATAGTTTAAAGGTTGATGCCGTGGGTACTCTCGGAGAGTTTCTAGCTGAACAAGTGCACCGGGGCAGCCATTCCATAAATAACTGCATACAGTCCATTTCCATAATTACACAGGTTAAGGTATTACTCGGTTAGGAGATGGTAAAAGAGTTAAGTTACCCCCTCTGATATTTGATTTTATCGGAAATGGTTGATGTTTATAATAGGTACCTATAGGCTACGTATTATGCCATAGTTTTACGACCATTGTTTTGGTGAAATGCAACATTGTTCGCAAGTGTTTGGCATCAAGTCACTTGTTACCGGTGTAAATAAACTGAGTGTCCCCCCATGAGAGAGTGTCCTAGCTACCATAGCAACATGTGTGGAATAAACCGTGACCTTGTAGACGAGGCCATTTGGGTACAGTGCTGAAACAAATGATGCATACAGCACTCAATGGAGAACACAATAGACAGATGGGTTGTAGGACTCTCAGTCACACGGACACTGTATTATATGGCACCTGTGTCATGAAATACAGTGTCCATGTGACGGAGTGTCCTTCCTATTGTATTCTCTATTGTTTACTGTACGTATCGTGTATTTCAGAACTATAATACTCCATAGCCTCGTCCACAAGGTCACGGTTTATTCCGTATATGTTACCAGGCAACTAGGGCACTGCCTCATGGGGACTCTCAGTTTAGTTACACCGGTAACTGTGGGATGTTATGTATCACGGACTCTCTCTTGGGAGATCAGTAACGCATTGTTCAGAGCAGCTTTTCAAAAATAGTGTAATGTAGATTGACTTCCAAAGGTGGTTCATTATCCACTTTTTATAGGTTTAATGACACACTGACCACTGTAGGTCTCGATAGGATTAAAGAAAGGATAAATTGATTACTTTCAAGCTATAGACCAGTTAACATCCTACATCACTTCTTTTGTTGCGTGCGAATCCATTCCTGCGAATCGTTATGGCCCATAGTAAACTCTAACAGATACAATTGCCAGTGTAACAGTCAGGCCGACCTATTTCAAGATAACCAGGCCCTAACATGTTTACAAACATTGCTGTTAACTGGTCTATATTTTGTGGGTTTACGAAATCAGTTGAATTCAATGGGCATAACTAGCTTCCGTCACTTACAGTTTCCAACAGCGTTTCTATGCGAGCTATGTCAAGCCAAAGTTGCACAGGTAAAGGGATATCAAAGTAATTTGGGCTCTGGATTACTAAATATGATAAAGACCTCTTGTGTTTATCACGGTACCTTTTAATGCGCCAGGATGTTTGACTTCTTGTTATGGACTGAATTTTACCAGATATTTTAGCAAGATTAACAGGTAAAAAGGTCACAGTGGATTAGAGGAAAGCGTAGTCACATTCATGTTTACAATGTAAGGGCTAGATGTTTTTTTTACTTAATTGGAGACTTAAAGGTCCATGGCGCGATCGCTAATAGCCTCGTCCAAGAACCCCAGATTACACTGCAAGTGGTGGTAATATTTTGGTGTTGGAAGAAAGCTACTATTTTTCTCATTTACGCTTTGGAGCTTTAGCTTAAAATGTAAGCTGAAAGTTATCAGCAAAAATATGCCCCATATTGGTCGACAATTTTACAAAGTACTCTATGCGACTTACAAAATCACGTTTCTTGGCTCAACATCAAAACCGTTTGAAATATCGGCGCAAAATTTTACAGATGAGGTTTTTAGTTGAAAGTCATCCAATAAAGATGAAAATTTTATACATTTAAATAGGGTTATCCTCTTTACTTTAAGTTATTGGGATATGATGAGTGTATATGGCACTGTACAGCAATGGACGACGTGTAATTCAGACATTGGCTAAAACAATTTATCGTATATCAATAACTTGACGATGAATTTGAATCGGGCTTTATTGGTTTTGCTGAACAAAGGCAAAGTACGAAAATCCGAATATTATCCTGACATGATTAAAACACAAGCAGCAAGATGAGGCCATGATAATGGTTTGGGGTTGAAGCAACTAATGTAGAGAAATATATTGAACATGCACTTTAAAGAAAGAAGTACGTAATGTATTTATTGAGAAAGTGGCTAGTTTAAATTCCAAAAGGGGGAAGAACGCAAAGGTAGTGACGTAGAAGACGTGATTCATAATCCTTACCTGGTTTTATTGAGGATGATAGATTAACTTCGAATGCATTACAAAGAAGTGATTTAGTTGCATTCTGGCCTTTTTATCCAAAAGGGGAAAATGATTGCGGCATTGCTTATATCGAAAATGACTCTGAAGCTAATTTCCGCGATGAAGATGATGGATGTTGATGTTGATGAGAATGATGATGATGATGACGATGACGATGATGATGATGATGATGATGATGATGATGATGATGATGATGACGACGACGACGATGATGATGATGATGATGATGATGATGATGATGACGATGACGATGATGATGATGATGACGACAATGATGATGATGATGATGATGATGACGATGACGATGATGATGATGATGATGATGACGATGACGATGATGATGATGATGATGATGATGATGATGATGATGATGATGATGATGATGATGATGATGATGAACGATGACATGACGATATGAACATGACGGAAATTATGATGAAAAAGTACATTTACTGTCAAAGTTAATTTCATAAGCCTTCCACAGGAAATTATTTGCCACCATTTTGAGAATCGGTAATAGAAATTACTGTAGAAAACAGATTTGTTAATAGCATGGTGGTAAGCTTAACTCTTCGTATAGTTTCTGCTCATTAACATAAGAGATAACATATCTGGTCACCGTAACTAAGAATGAGATACCATTTGAAAATTGATAGAACTTGCAATTGCATAATGAAGAGATTAGAGCATGCTAACTGTAATGAACTTGCTTGCATTTTGTTTGCATTATGTTGCATTTTGTAGCACTGTAGATATCCTATAGAACACCACATAGCAAAGAATATAGCTGCACTTAGTTGCCTGAATAGATTACTGGTTGCTGCCCAAACTTTAGTTAAACCCATCTAGTTTAGTTGCACATTACCACCTTCTCTTATTAGCCGACAGTGGGCAGCATCCATGTATCCCCATTCTCATATTCTTATAGAAGGAATTTCCAAACGCCAAACGCAATTGGGCTACTTTTCGCACCATTGTTTGTAAACTGACACTCAAAGTACAAAATCGCTTTTTCACATTTTGATGTTGTGTGGCAATTTGACGCTGCATTTTCCCTTCTTGTTAAGTTGTTATCTTTGCTTGTTTATTTTGATTTCTAGTGTTTAATTCCTTCTTTATTTTATCTAATATAGGTTTAATTTTTATGGAGCTAGACGGAGATATAATGATATAGATGCTTTTTAATGGAGTTTTGCTGAGTGTGCAATAAGGGTAACAGCATGGGTGAGATATAAGCGGTGAACCTTGCAAGCAGAAATAAATCCGACGTATCTATCTACACTGACAAAAATCAATGACTTCCTTTCAAATTTGATTAATTGGTTAATTTATCAATTGATCTTTATGAACAATAATGTAACTGGCGCCACTAGACTCCTGTTACGGTCAGAAAGAAACATTTCATAAAAATGCAAATATCACGAGAAACCGTAACTCGCACACCTTCAACTGTTAAGATTCTAAGAAGTCGATCTTTGAGTTGTGCATTTTACGGTTGAAAATGATCAGTGCATTTCTTTTATCGGGGAAAAAAGACTCGAGTTTCACCGCTTTATGCCAAGGAACAAAGCAGATTGCATGTGTATCACAGACCTTTTCCTTTAAAAATAAAACATATACTTTCCCATGTTTCCCCCTCTGTCGGTTAGAATAAATTTACTTTTTTCCACCGAGGTTAATATAATTTTCTTTATAAATTGCATCCCATTTTGTTAAAAAAAAATACATGGGAAAATATTGATCATACAGAGCTAAAGCACGCATGCTTTTCTTGTAAATGCTGTGAATATCGCTTTTCTATACTCTTGAAATTCATCTTGTTTACTAGTATGCTATTTTCGTTTGAATATTTTCTATTTCTGTTTAAATCTTTTCCTTACAAATGATAAACATAAACAATGTTTTAACATTGTAAATAAACAAATACAAAATATTTCCAAAAGCACGAAACGAGTAAAGTTTGGAGGCTCCTTCTTCTCTGTTCGCCAAACCAATCCCTGATCAAACCGTAAATCCTCCCCTTTCGTGTACCATGCACAGTGCTTCAACCTTCCCCTGCTATTCCCCATACAGATAATCGCAGCTTATTCATATGCCTACGAATGAACTGTGCACCCATCTCAACCATACATCTCATCCCCCCACCCTCCTGCATCACAGATTACAACGAGTGCAGCCGACGACCATGCCAACATAGATGTATGAATACATATGGCAGCTATCGCTGTTACTGCGAACAAGGCTACATGTTGTCCAACAATGCCAGAAACTGTTACCGTGAGTATTTTGTAATTAGGTACGAATAGCTGCTTCCAATGGTGGTGGAATTTTATCAGAGTCAGGTAATCGCTGATCTGAGCTTTTTCATGCATGACACAAACAGAGAGACACACACAGCCAAACAGAGACGCACATTCACACACAAACACACGCGCGAGCGCACACCACACACACACACAAACACACCCTCACACACACACACACACACACGAACCTCAAACACATCTACACATATCTTACATATTTTGCAAACATTCAATCATTCCGAGACCTCTATACACAAAGGTATTAACAGAGTAAGCATACTGTTCTACGCAACAAAAATTAATTTAATAGAAATTTTGTATTATGTAAAGTTGATCCCCCATCATTTCCACTCTTTGAAAAGAAAATGGATCATAACAAGGCACACAGCCATATAGCTAAATATACTGCAGATATTCAACTAACACAAAGACATGTGTTGTAATGCACTTTGACTAAAACTGATATAATGCATTACAATCATGATCATTTATATATATCGACTTCTGGGTTATCGGTGAAATCCATCGGCCAAAATTGCACTGTGAACAAGGGTCTCGAGAAAAGATGTAATTTGTAAATAAAAGCTTACATTGTTTGTGGCTCTAAATCAGTTTTGAAATGTGACTAAAAGCAAGTAACTGGTATATATTTTTTTCCTGGTAAAACATTTTCTCACGATTTTAACATCTGATCAAAGGGCAATCACAGGTGGTGTAAAGATTGTGGAATGTCCCGTAATTTGTCGTTTAATGGATCTTCGTGTGTGTACCTCACCAACAATGATCGATGAGTTACCTAACTTTTCTAGCACAAGAGGTTGGCTAAATAAGCATGTCATCCATTCATCATTCTAGAAAAATACACAATCACAACAACACCTTTATGGTTGTAAACACACGAGATCGCGGAAGTTATTGGCAGCTCTGTAGGCCTATGGCGGTTGGGTTAACTTGAACGTTTGAATTCAAAATATATCGTGTGTATTCTGATCCTCTGATACCTGCTCAGGTATGCGAGACAAATTCTTCACGCTCATTTTCGTTTATACACTAACAAGCAACCCACTTTGTAGAACATGTTTTCAAAAGCATACAAAAAGTTCATATTTAGTCTTCGAATCGGCAATCGAACACAGAACGTGCGTGTCGTTCGCGATTTTATGCAGTATACCGTCACCCAAAGACTACTGGAGTAAATTGGCAAAGAAAATATCCTATGGCGTTTGGCTCAAAACGAGCACCTGGTTTACCAAAAAAAAAAGAAGAGAAAAATAAATAAGAAATTGAGCAGGTACTGGTCCAAACAACACGGTCGATAATGTCTGCTATTAAAGTTGCTCGATCACTTTCAAGAGATGAAAGGGTATAATGCTTCAAAGTTTGTTTGTTTTATTAATGTTTCGATATTGACTTTTTGTTGTTCAGGAAGCGGACCCTAGGGAGAATACTCAATCGGTTGAAACGGACTCTTCCATCAACTTTTGTTGAGCCTTGCGTGAAACCAAATAAAGATGTAGATAAGAGAGATTGTTTTGGGAGTCATACTTCGTCGACAGAATTCATAGGGTCAGGAATTTAATTTTAAAATGGATCTAGGCTACTCGTTAACCCTGGGTCTTGGTTAGTTGACTTCGAATAAACTAAACCATATTTCGGAATAACAGGCCTATGTTAATAGTATGGCCCTACAGGCTTAAGCACTTATTCGTTGTTTTCAAACACATTATAGAAGAGGTCCGGTGCGGTGTAAATAGACATGGGGGAGTTTCGTTCTATTTTTCCGTCTTGATTCTCAATCGGCGCTACTTATTTTCAAACTTGGGAAATGTATCATGTTTCAAAGTGCCGACACTATTCTCTCTGTATTTATTATTTGTTGTTTTGAAAAGAATGAAATTTCTTTGATATATGTGAGTGCCATTACACGTTGAGCGAGTCACTAGTATGCTATTATTGTAGGCCTATCTTGAACTAAATATATACACCTGTGTGTGTATAACTAATTACCGATATGATCGACGAGACGGTCACAATGGTTAAAGAATGTCGCAGATTTTCCCTCGGCATTGTTGACAGACTTAAAGTAGTACTAGTACAAAAATACATCATGTGCGTCCTGTGTATTACACAGAATTCCTTTGTTACGATTTTTTCTCTTTCCTTTCTTTTCTTTTTTCATTTTGGTTATCTTATTGTGAGGGGATCATGGGTGAGGAGATCAGGGGCGAGGGTCAAGGTAATTTGGAAGCTCATAACTGTCCTACTTGTTACGCCACTCTACGTTTTCTTGAATTTCGCCTGTGACCGTCAGGACACGTTATGGGTCGACTATCCGCCACCCTATTTTTTGAAACTATTTTAGGCCTACGTTACGAAAAAAAATCTCACGCAAGTTGATTAATGTAATGTGCCAGGGTTCGATAAGCTCTATTGGAAACCGAGGTTGTTCCCAGAAGTCTTGTTGTTTTAGGTTCACGGTAATTGTTGGCAAATGTACTTTAAGCTGCCAAGTATGACGACAAAGGTGAAACTCATAACATTAGTAACATTATATAGACTATATACGCCATTTCTTATTTTTACGGAATTGTTTACAAACTCAGGATGGGGATCGCTCGGGGGATCGCTCACATATACGGGTGTAAGGTAGGTTAATATTTATATTAGCGCTTTCAAACCCAGGAGCATTCGGTGAGAGAGGATATGCAAAGATAGGGGTCACTTGGATGACAAATTTGCTCAATGTTTAAATAGATGTGGTCTTTGGGTATTTTGTTTTTCAAAAATTATCTAAGGTAGAGGTCTTTGGATAACATTTTTCAAAATTTTCCCAAATATGGGTATATGTGGGTGACAACGACGAAGAAAATTGGGGTTTCAAGAGACTTTAATAGCGTCACCCCTCCCCCGGAACAAACTCACATGCGTTTGTGTCTCGGCTAAGAGATAAAGACCAAAATCCCTCCGTTCAAATGGCATTAATCAAAGTGGAGCTTACACAACGGTTGTAGGCCTACTGATGGGATTTTGGCGTGCCGCGGAAGAATCACATAGGCCTACACCTTGTCACGGAATATAGCATTCACCTGGGATCCGAAATACAAATAACATTTGTATTTTCCTGAGGGATCCCTATAATGTTTTGTCTGCGTAAATAGAATGTGGCCAATGAATATATATGTGAAATACTTATTTTAGTGCGCTCGCCTATTTTCAAAACAAGAAAAAAAGTTATGCTAATGTGATCCCCCGTGTGAGTTCATTCATGCCATTCATGCATTCCATAACTGTATCCCATTTTGATGTTGTCAAGCCCAATTGGCAGCGTATTAGCAGATTGCAAAAATATGTAATAAGTCCTTTACCCAAGTGGTTAACTCTCGCATGCAAGCATTTTTAAGGTCATTCTTCTGAGTTTACATTATTTCATCCGAAATCTACCCGTGCATCCGCCTTTTTGTGGGATTCGATTACTTCATTATTAGCGAACCTCCCAACTGCCTAAACTCCACGATCCATGACTGGGATCCATGGGGTTCTTGAGTGGTCATCTGAAAAGAGGTGGCGCATAACCATTAACATCAAAGCGCTTCATGACTTTGACTCAAACAAATATATTTAGGGTTAAAGACAATTTTACTAGAAGGTTTAGGCCCTGTCACACTTTCGTGTCGGATAAGAAACAAACGCATGAAAACGAATGCCCGAGTTTTGGGCCAAAATCCGTTAATTCGTCAATGCCGCTTTCATGTTCTTTTTAATCCTTTGGATATGATGTTCATCATCCAGTCGATTTCCGGCGAATTTGAAAGCGGACCAGACTAAAAACGGGTGCTTGCACAATAACCCTAATCGGCACTATACTGGCGCACACACTAAATAACGCTCCATTGAAATACACGTAAAAGTACAGATGCGTCTCTCTACTTTGCAAACCCCGCGTGAACAAATTTTGATGTTTTTTGAATCGATTTCCCTAAAGATCACAACTGAAATCTTCAAAAAAATTGCAATTTTGTGATATCATTCTAGTAAGATTTAAAGAAAAGTGCATTGAACACAGCGCCCCCCACTATTTTGAGCCACGTGCACGCCTCATAAGCCCGCTTTCTACCAGGGCCTGAAGTCAGGGCCTAGGTTTCCCTAACAACACAGAATCGACTTTTAAAAATTGTTATATTCTCAGATGATCAAGTTATAACTCTTTCACACTTTTATTATAAGATATCACCGCTCCTGAACGGTTCCCCAAAGGACACAAAATACATCTCACCCGGTTTTGGTTTTTTAACCGGAACTAACTACCCCATTAAACCAAACGTGGAGTGATTTAGTGTTAATGTGCGCCCTTCGAACACACTGAGAAGACTATTTTAAATTTTTTTATTCTTCATTTTTGTCAATATGAACGTTGTAAAAAGAAAAAGTGTATTTTTTGCTTCCCCACGACACATGAAACGGAGTTATGGGTCTCTAAGTAAATTGCTATATATTCTAAACTATCCCAGCCAATTTTCGTACATTTTGGCACTTTTTTACTGCGTTTACTCAAGGAAATACATCTGTGAGCACGTTTTTTGTGGAACTAGGTATGACTTGTGCTCTTCAAAATAAAGTTGAATGTCTTTACGAAATGTAAATGAGTAACATTTGACCATAACATCAGTTAATGAATATGCTTTTTACTGACCAACCCAGACACACCCTCCCCCCCCCCCGCATTAAATCTCACTATAGTCCTCTTGTAATAACCGGAATTGCCCGTGGCAAATAATAAGGGGTTAAGGATGAAACTAGAGTAGTTTTTACGCATCTTTAATGTGCACTTTTTCTACTCTTCTTCTTCTTACATATGTCATATAAAGGCATAAACCCGACTATGGGTGTTTTCTTCTTGAAAATGCCTCTAGTGGTTTGGGTGGAGTGTTAAATTACAGTGTTTAAAACTCGCGCACGCTTTGTTTGGCAAATGAAGGGAAACGCGGTTTTGACATGTGCGCTTCCCTTAAACTCTTAAAACAAAAACAAGCAACCCTGACTTGATGGATATCTATTCAATTAGCCTTTTTAGTCATACACCACATCCCTCCATGGCACTGGATTTTCAATGTACTAGTTTGATTTCGCGAGGTGGTAAAACAATCGGCATGTCAATCAGAATTTAACCCAATTTGCAGTCCCATAGCGGAAACACGGCAAAAATCGACGATTTTCATGAGCACATTCATTCAAGCGGATTTCCTTGGTTAATCGTTCACAATTGTTTGTTTTAAAGCACTTTGGTCAAATATAGATGTCTTAATGTCAATCTCCTAAATGTTAAAGAATCTGAGGTCTTTTTTAGACTAGAAATCCCAACATAATACTGAAAATTGATAGTCCCGTGTATAGGGTTTAGAAGGCGCACACCACTAATAAACGCTCATGAAATCACGTAAAAGTACTAGATCGCGCTCTATAATTGCCCCCCGCGTGCCAATATTTGAATTTTGAATCGATTACCTAAAGATCACAATGAATGCTTTCAAAAAATTTGCAATTTTGACTTAATTCTGGTAGAATTAAGAAAAAGGCATCTGAACAGCGCCACCACAATTTCGAGCCAACGTGCACGCCTCATAGCGGCTTTCGACAGGGGCGGAAGTCGAGGGGCCGAGTTTCTACACAGAATCGAATTTTAAAAATATTTGATATCTCAATGATGATCAAGTTATACTCTTTCTTTTATTATAATAGTATCACCCATGAAACGGTCCCCAGAAGGACAGCAAACATATCTACACCGGTTTGGGTTTTTACCGGAACTACTACCATTACACAAACGTGGAGTGATTTATGTTGTGAGCCGCATTATGACCTCCGTTGCTTCGATGTGCAGGTCAGATTCGCGGGCGAGGTCAGTAGTCTCAACACGAGAGGTGCGTATTCTCCAAGCGATGAAAAATCGTACATGAATTTCAAATCGATTTTCAGTCTTTACACATCGATCATGTCCCTTAAAGCCCATTTATTTTGTCGGTATAATCATATGTGACAAAGGTCTGAAAACCAAAGAGCAAGGAAACTCATAGCAAGGCATTTTTGTGGTAACGCAAGAGTTCATCGCATTGGAAAACTTACAGGCACTTAGTCGGTTTTAAGATTTTAGGACACCCGACATCAGCGTGATTTACCCACAATTCATCACAAATCTGTGATGTCGATTTCGCTTATTGTTTTTATCGCCATTACGGATAGCAAGATCCGGCCCCGATGATCCGGTGTTGTGAGTTTGCCCTGTATGCGTGTGCACCATTACAGGAGATGATGATTGATGATGAACCGCTCATCCAAGGTACTAGGAACATATCATAGCGATATAACGGATGCCAAAAATCGATATTCGTTCCTCAGCCGTTTACCTTATCCGGCGAAGTGTGACAGGCGCATCCCGGATTGACAACTGAACAACGGAAGAAACAAAAATGTTCATGCGCCAGGGTTCTCATTGTCATAATGTGTGACAGCGGCATTAGGGTTAAGATTGTAACCACTGATAAAACTAGGCCTCACAATACCAAGCAATCCCGGATGACTCGGTCCGCCACGATACAAAAAATGAATGTGCTGTGATGTCCCCTTACGATATATTGCATCTTTCTATTGCCAAATAATTTCACCGTTCTAATATTTTTGACTCTTACATTACCATATAATAAATCGAAATGGAGCGTTATGAGAATGACCGCCTGACTGCATGGGATAGATGATCTCATGTAATATGGTGTCCATGAAAAAAATGCACGGACACAAATATTAGTCTGATAAACAAAAACTTAATTACAATTCATAATGCTTTCTACAATTAAATTAACCAAATAATGATTCAAATCAAATCTTATCAAGGTCGCCGTGTGGAAGATAACATTGCGATCGATTTCTCGGAAACCAAGCTTGTTGTCAGATTTTTGTGTGTAATTAATAATAATCATAATAATAATAATAATAAAATGAGAAGAAAAGACGCTGAGAATAATAATAAGCAACACAATAATTCCAAACAAAAAAAGCTCCGTTTACATATGTAACGGTCACCAAGAACCGCTCCCCAGGCTGGCGAATGGTTAACTTATATCAACTCCAATTAATTAATCTGATAAGATGTGTTTTATACCAAATATCTGTCATTGTTCTTTCTAAGTTATGGTTGGAAGTGTCATTTGATATGACTTTAATTATTGTAGAATATTTTAAACATAACGTTCTACAACTTCTGATGTGTTTTATATGTCTATCCAAAAAAGATTGTTATACAATTTAATATTATTGTTGTTTGCTTGATATGTTTTTATTCTTAGTTGTTTGAATGTCTAGAGGTTGTTCACCCATTTGCTATTGGGCCACTGTCTTATCTTTAAGTATATTTAGGAAAGCTATTTATGGTTGTTGAAACCACTATCTCATGTTGCTTTCAATTTACGTGCTCTTGTAATTAAAGGACTTTGGTTCAGTGAAATGTTTTAAGTGTGGGATTAGGAAACTCCAAATAGCGTCTCGTTTCAACTAGAGTTCGGAGGAAATGACCAGCAAAACCCTGGTCAGCACTGTGTTAAATTACTTAAGTCAGTTATTTAGGTTGTGATCAGGCTATGATTGGGTAGTTACTTTTTGCACAGTTCATGTGTACTATTCTTGGCCCCCCCCCCCCCAAGTTAGCACTTCATCAGAGCTTCATCTGCTTCAACATGTTCAAATCCAATCTCTAAGGAAAATTAGGCCATTTAATTCAACTGTTTGAAAAGTTGAGAATTCCATATCATTTTTAGTCTTTCGAAGTTATATTGTTCCATCATATGAAGTTGCCAACATCTGTGTATTAAAGTCATCTTCAAGTATAGTGCGTGTCTTATGTGTTTCTTCTGTATTGTATAATCGCTTCGAGTAAATGCCCACCACGATCAGTCCGGCGAGTGAAACTCACCTCAAACTATCCCACGAGCACCCCGTTTTTTACTGTGGACATGCCAATCTGTAGCCGTTGGTTTCTGGGGTTGCATTAAAGGCTAATCCTTCAAGCAAGTTAAGAGACTGTTGTGGGAAGTCCATGGGGTGTAGGACATGGTTCGTAGGCTATAACACATAAATTAAACCAATTCGTCGGCACTGAAGGCTATGCGTTATTTAAAGGGACATATCCCGATCTTAGCCTCGTGAAAACTCACTATCAAACTTGCCGCGAGATTCGGTATCATTAGAAACGCGACTATTTTTTTTCAATCTCATCTGCAAAATATTTCGGCTGACTTCTCGCCATTATAAAGTACCTTCTAATTTATGGGGCGAATTGTAATAAATGCCAATTTGCCATTCGCATTAAAATGGTGTGGCGAAAGAAATTGAAACACAGAAAACTCAAAATGTTATAATCGGGTGGGACACTTGTAAGTAAATATATTCTGCCAGCATGGCAATGGTTTCGCGCCAATAGGCAAAAATGTTAAAAATAAGAAAAAACAAACTTACATAAAAACATATATACAAACAATTAACGTGTTAAAATGGATAATATCCTTTTAAAAATATAGAAATTATATTGACTTATATAGGCGTTTTACCTTTTATTTCTGGCGTAGGACCATCTGGTAGCAGCTCGCTATTAAGATTTAGCGCGATAAAAAAAATACAGAAGGTCACACTTGTTCATTCGAGGGTTTAGGGCAGAAAGGGGCCCCCATCGCAGCGTGCCAATATGGATTTGGCAGGTATACAACTTAATAAGAACACAACTGACAAATGGCACTATTGCAATGGGGCCTTCTTGCACTGACCCCTCTATAGGTTTCTAAACTACGGTAACCGAAAATATCATTATAATATTACATCGCATTCACATCACACATACCACGTCATTTCACATCACATTAACATCACATCCCCCCCCCCATTTGAACAAACAAGTTAAAGGTGCTTGTTGCGATGATGTGTATGTGTCCTCTATTTGATATGAGGCCTGGCACTTGCACATACAACACATCAAGTACCGTGGGAAAACAAACTGCGGTTTTGATGGTAGACGCAATAATTGCCTGTTTCAAAGCCCATTTCAATATCTGCTAATATGGTGGTTAAAAAAACCACTAAAACGCGGTTTTTTGTTTATATCTTGGGAATGAAATTGCTTGAGGGCTCAAATTTCGGAGACAAGAAGAAAAACTACGGCCGCATTGATATCAAAATCGATATACTTCCGGGTAAATCAGGGGGGTCCCAAATTTGCAAAGACGATCGGAACACGCACCTTTAATACGGTAGCAGCATTCATGCTGGTGTCATACATCTCCAAATGTCCACAAAGAGAGTATAACACACCCTTAATATTACACAAAAAACACCACCATTATTCACGCAAGACGACAATGATGACCTTTGGCATGCAAAGGGCACCTCGTCCAAGCAATAGTGATGCTTCCTATTAACACCTATCATAACACCAGTGCATCACATCACAACACATCACGCCACTTTCACATCACATCACCGTCACATCACAACACGTCACATCACATCACTTCACATTATATCACATCACATCACCGCATCACATCACAACACATCACACTACGTCACATCACACCACAACACATCACGTCACATCACATCACTTCATCACCACACATCACCACACATCACATAACATCACGTCACATAACATCACGTCACATCACGTCACATCACATAACTTCACATCATATCACATCACCGCATCACATAACGCCACAACACATCACATCACGGCACATCACATCACATCCTCACATCACCGGCATCGCATCGCATAATATCTCTATGGTGCCGCAATAAAGCACTCCACATCACACCTCAATGCACCATCACATCACAGCAAAGCACATCACAGTACACCTTAACACAATACCGAGCACAGCACGTCACATTACATGACATCATATTACGCGTTACGGCACATCACATGACATTACATTATCACTTCCCGTCGCATAGCATATATAGCATTACTCCACCCTACCCCACACCGCATGCACTGCACCATACTACATGCACACTCCAGACCTTGCCAGAGACCTGACATAACCTCACCACCTCAGGCCGCGCCCATAATGGCGTTCCATTACACGGTAAACAAAGATACGGTATACGTATCGGATCATGTCACATCACGTCACACAATACTACGTCATTTCACACCATATCATATCACATCGCATCACAGCACAACACATCACATCACAACACATCATTTCACATCACACCCCATCCCACCAGCGAACATACACCTGAGTGTAAATCTTAGTGGTCAAAAACAGTTCACACTTTTTCTTATGCAAATTTCTCAAAAGGGGGTAGAAATTGTTGAGGATATTTATTAACTACAATTATCTTGTTGGAACCTGGTGAAACCGGTGTTGAAAACAAAGCTAAAATGACCGTCATCTAGAGAGAAAAAGGTGAAAACCCTCTTTGCCACACACGTAATTCTATGGCACTCTGTTGGCGATCACCAATTATCATGATTATATCAAAGATAATTTGATACACTCGAATATTGAACAACGCAACCCGTCATGGGACTTGGTATTTATTAACTCTTCTGTAAAAACAAAAAACTTTTCTCAGTTTTAAATTGCCTCTTTTTTTAGAGCTAAACACTAAGCTACAGCTTTCAAAAATGAATATAAAGTGACCGACAAGAAAAGCATGCAAGCCCCTTTTAATTTAAAACTCTCTTCAACTGAAAACAACATAATTACTTTGTAAATGGACATTCAAAGTGTATTCAAGTGTACATCTCTTTGGTTCAGTTTCATGGTTGAAATATTCTTTCATTCATTTTCAAAGGGTAAACACTTCACACTACTTGACACTACTACTTGAGTAGGCCTACAGTTCTGCCACGCAATGGTATTGATTATCGTTTCCACGATTACCCCAAAAGGTGTGTTTCTATTGGGACCATTTACCGGAAAAGAGACGGATAAGGGATTAAATATGCTCAATAGAAACTGACCTCCCTCACTATTTACCGGTAAATCAACCCGGCAAATTTTTCCTTCTCAAAAAAAAAAAAAAAAAAAAAGAGAGAAAAAGGTGAAAACCCTCTTTGCCACACACGTAATTCTATGGCACTCTGTTGGCGATCACCAATTATCATGATTATATCAAAGATAATTTGATACACTCGAATATTGAACAACGCAACCCGTCATGGGACTTGGTATTTATTAACTCTTCTGTAAAAACAAAAAACTTTTCTCAGTTTTAAATTGCCTCTTTTTTTAGAGCTAAACACTAAGCTACAGCTTTCAAAAATGAATATAAAGTGACCGACAAGAAAAGCATGCAAGCCCCTTTTAATTTAAAACTCTCTTCAACTGAAAACAACATAATTACTTTGTAAATGGACATTCAAAGTGTATTCAAGTGTACATCTCTTTGGTTCAGTTTCATGGTTGAAATATTCTTTCATTCATTTTCAAAGGGTAAACACTTCACACTACTTGACACTACTACTTGAGTAGGCCTACAGTTCTGCCACGCAATGGTATTGATTATCGTTTCCACGATTACCCCATAGACTAAGGTGTGTGTAAAGTGGTTTTTGACCATTTTTCTCTACACGACCGCCATTTGTTATTTGAGCTTTGTTTTCAACGCCATTTTCACTAGGTTCTAACAAAATACTGTAGTTAATAAATATCTTCAAACGAATGTGATATGTCGACCCACTTTTAAGAAAAAATTTAAGACAAAAAGTGTAAACGTTTTTGGACCACTCTGTAGAGCGCGGAAACACATCGGAGGCCACATCGGTAGACCACGTCTTTTTAACAAAGGGGAAAATATACCATTTTGGACATCTTGGACTGATTTGGTATTTCGTCATTGCTTTAAAATGTAAATAATTGTATGAGTTAATTCCAACGACGCTGACAAATTAGCCATTATTTCATTGGTTGCAACACACAAATTTCAGCCCTTATGTGCCCGTGACCTCTTTCAGGGTTTCACGCAGGCCCAAGATTGACCAGACATGTGGCGCACTTATATGTTTAAGTAGGCTAATCGTAGCCCTTAGCATGTTTAGTATTATAGCAAGTAACCTTGTCCTCAGATATCACTTCTGGGCCAAAGATTACATAAGTGTGCTTGTTATCCTAATTGTTCCGATGACGGATGTCGTCTGCTGGGATAACATAGACTGCATTTTTGACTGCGAGTTTAACACAGAGGTCCACGCTCAAGGGTCACTATTACGGGACACCATTCTTGTCACATCGTTCAATGCACTTTGAAACTTGAGAAACTGGCAGATAGAAGAACGATTACCATGGTAACAGAGGGAGAGAGAGAGAGAGATTTCTAGGAGAAAAAGAAAGCAACAACTGGAAAGAGAGCACACAGTTAATTAAAAAGTTGGTCAAAGTTGAGTCAAACTTACACGTCTGGCATTTTGATTTAAACTTTATCTATCGGCTGCTGACATGCTTGTTTGTTTGTACTCATCACCAACAACATTTGCCGCTGTCTAACGATAAACGAACCAAACAAATACGGGATAGCCTTAGATACATATTTACCCATCCGTGAATTTTGTTTTGGCGACCAAACTGAAGATTTAAATAAAATTGTGAGTACATTCGCGACTGAAAAAGTATCTCAAATCTTGACCAAAAGCTACCAAAAGCATTTGTAAAGTGTGTGATTTCTGCTTCATGGCCTTTGTAAATCAAATATTACTATCTCAAATGACTGAGCATTTACCAAAATGCATAGTATTGAAGCACACCAAGCTTCCTGATTCTGAAAGAAATTCTACCGAGATCGTGATTGGCAATTACAATTTGTTTCTAACTCCAAAAATGGACCTACACGATTTTCACATGGAAATTGATTTTTTTAAACCGCGAGTTACTTCTAGTGATTCTTTTGAATTTGACTTGATAGCTGAAGCATTGCGATTGGAACGTGGAGTTCCTGAAATAGAGGAACCTGCAAATAAAGAGCACCGTGCATTTCTCTTATACCTCAACTTTTCAGATTTCGGAGGAGTTTACAAGTACAATGTAATAATGGCGAAACCATTACTCGGCTTTGCGTAGTCTTTGTCAAAGACGCCTAATTTGTTCACAAACTGCACAGTGTCGAGTGTGATTTAATTTCCAGTCACCAAAGAGAGGGCGCTTTAGGATATCATGCCGGGGTCTAAAAATAAAGGAAAGCCTTGTTAAAAGACTAGGCATTGCGTGAGATTTACTCAACTTTGACTGACATTAAATACGCACATTGCGAACATTTTAAAAGACCAGTGTGCAGAAAAAGGTAGATAAAGGAACGAAACCAATACGAACAGAGCAAAAAGAAAATGTAGTTATGGAAAACTAGCCTCAGAAAGTGTACCACCTTTATACTTTTATTCTAGATTTAAAGGTTGTTAATAGCAGAGAAATCTGAGTAGAAATCATGACAGGTACCAGTGCGGTCATTGGCCGATTTAAAAGAATTTAAACAGCATTCCAATCTGCTGTTTCGTTTCATACAATAGCCTCCAGAGGGCGACTTAGGCTAACTTGCCTGGCTGTGGTGAGATTGTATTACCTTCAACGCGGTCATCGTGGTGTCAAACCCACCTTTCAGCAAGTTGGCCAAGTTAAAAAAGAGGTTTAGCACAATATCGAAAAAGGGAAAAACAAACCAAACAGCATACAGACTAACACCAATCAAATGTAACTAACAAATATATTCGTACTCGAGAATGCAAAGACAACCATACTTCTTTGAACTGATATCAATTTACACGTTTTATCTAACCGTTAGAGTTTTGAAATTATTCTGGATCCGAAATTATCTCATATTTCAAGGTGGATTCACATCCCTAACGTCCCTTCAACTGCATTTTTTTGCCATTTTTCAAAAATTAGGAAACGAACCCCTGTATTGTTTTAGGAGGAAATGGACCTAGATCTAACAAAAAAATAACGTTACCTCTGTTTTGGCGGTAATCTTCAGGTAATTTGGTAGTCATTTTCTGAAAAGGGCGATAGGGATATATCGGATGCTAGTTTGCAAGATTTACAAATATTCTTTTCAATATCATTTTGGGTCTAAAAAAAACGTGACATTCTTTATATCGAGACACTTGTAGCAGTTCTCTAGTTCCCTGTCTGGTACCTCTCGGTGTGAGGCATATTTAAGCATGTAAGCGTCCAAACTTTGGAGAACACCTTCAAATCACTCTTCGTTCTAGAGGAAATTCCGGTAAAAAGCGAAGGATATTGAAGACATTTGTGTATCCTGAAGGAAGTTGATGTTACTATAACGTATATGTCATTATTATTTAAAAGACAGATTTATAACAGTTACCTTTAACTCGGAACTCGAAGAATGTCTAAGTTTTAACTTTAAGTTTTAACTTAACTCAGACAATAATAAGACCGTGTTTTGGATCAAAATACGCATTCGATAATCGATATTAACAATCATTAACATTTAAATTTTCGTTGTTTTGGTTGACATGATTATTAAATATCACCTTAATAATAAATACTTGAATTACTTTTCATGCCATTGTAATTTATAACTAAAAAATATCTCAAATATTTTTTGTATTGGAAAGGCATGTTTCTCTCGTAATTTAGTCTTGGTGTTAACTGCCTCCTGACTCCTGAGCAAGAACGCCAACGCGGTCATTCTTGGATTGGAGGGAATGAAATGACCTGCATGGTCTGAGTGACAAAACGAATTGCCCGGTTAAGTATCAGTACATTCCAGTCTGCTGGCCTGTTATTTTATCCGGGATCATGAAATAGAAGACAACATTACTTAAGAGGGAGATATTGGTTTCCTTTGCACCTGGGAATCCCTTTTACTATTTATTTTATTTAAAACCATTTATACGGTACTTTTCCCGTCTGGATCAAAGTATTAGACGTCTGTTGAGCGCATTGGTCAGGCTATGTCATGTATGTGGGACAGTTATCGGTTAGAAATTTTAACCTGACTACGATATTTAGGCCTAGGTGTGACTGTTCGCACAATAAAGTAGACCTTCGCCCATAAGTTGAGTACCCCTTTCTTACTTAAGCATTCCAGAGATTTAAACTGAAAACCGTTTGTAGGTAGGCCTATATGAGTCACTGAACATATAAACCTCCGCATGATAGAGCTGCCAACGGGATTCGAACTGAACCTAAACATTTCGCATGAAAGTAAAGCATTCAACCCTCTGGAGATACTCTCCCTTGATAAAACGCGAATGTCGGGGTAAGTCCTGCCTCGCAGTGACTCAAATTTAGTCACTTTACAAAAATAAGTTACAACTTGAAACACACGCGCGCGCACACACACACGTACATTTCGCCGACACATGGAAGATCTTACATATTTAAGCACCGGCTTTTGTATTTCATTAAAATAAATACTAGCTCTTTGATTATTTAAACATGGGTACACTAATGATCTCTCGAGGAACCGTTACATTTTAACAAAACCATTCCATCAAAATAGTCATGTGTTTCATTTTTACCGAACTGCAAGTTTGCTACCGAATACCCTTCTTGTCATTAGCTAGTGTACATGAAGCCATCAAGACTAGACAAAACACACATTTTGTATTGACAATTAAAGTAGTTCACTTAAGAAAAGGGTCGCCAAGCAATCTGTGTGGAAATTAACATTATAACCTGCCTTCATGGTTAAAACTAGTGGTTATACTTAGGTAACACAGTACGGTAAATCCCAGGTTTCTGAAGCTCGGGTTTAAAAATCCTTTCCCAACAGAAATCTTTCATTTGGCACCCTGTTATACTAACAACACATCTGGAGGGAAAAAACATAATTGATTAAAACTATATCACATATTCAGAATACCAGGGGGGCTAGAAACCATTTATTACACGTTCGCGTATGTAATTACGAAGTGACAAGATAGATTTGGAGAGGAAGGGGAGAAGGCGGCGGGTATGGCAAGTATAAAGGCCATAACGTATGCTGCAACGCGTTGCGAGAAAGTGTCAACGCGTTGAGACATTTCGACAACGCGTGGCGACGTCGGCAATTCAAAATCATGAATTTCTGTGACCTATTTAAAAATAGGACCCACAACGCGTTGACAGATACTTTGCCGAGTGTGCAACCTTCACAACGCGTTGCGATTTTGAATCAAAACGCGTTGCAAGCTTCACACGGCGTTGCTAAGGTCCACAAGCCATAAGGGTCATAACGTATTGCCGCAACGCGTGTGAGAAAGTAACAACGGACGTTGCGACACTTCGGCAACGGCGTTGCGACAGTACGGCAACGCGGGCGGTGTCGGCAATCAAAATCATGAATTTCTCTGACGTATTTCACAAAATGAATTAAAACGCGTTGTGCGACCTTCACAAAGGTTGCAAAACCTTCACAACGCGTGTGGCAATACCGTTATGGCCCTATTGTCTCAAAACGCGTGGTGAAGTTTACAACGTGTTGTGAATCTTGCAACGCGCTGTGGTGGCTTGCAACGCCTTGTGAAGGCCATAAGGGTCATAACGTATGCCCGCAACGGGGCGTGGGATCTATTTTTGAAATACGTCACGAAATGACATGATTTGATTGGCCGACGCCGCAACACGTTTGCGAAATTTCGCAACGCGTGGTGCGAAATGTCGCAACGCGTTGCCGAAATGTCGCCACGCGTTGCTACTTGCTCACAAGGTTGCGGCAAATACGTTATGACCTTATGGCTGTGGACCTTCGCAACGCGTTGTGAAGCTTGCAAATGCGTTGTGATGCTCGCAAACGCGTTGTGAAGGCCTTGCAACGCGTTGTGAGTTCACAACGCGTTGCTAGATACTTTGCAACGCGCTGTGGGTTTATTTTTTGAAATACGTAACAGCAATTGATCATTTTAATTGGGGGGTGGGGGGGGGGGTTTTTTTCTTTTCTTTTTCTCGGGGGGGGGGGGGGGGGGGGGGGGGGGGGGGGCCGACACCGCAACGCGTGGTGAATTTTGCCAACGACGTTGCTACTTTATTGCCACGCGTTTGTACTTTCTTGCAACGCGTTGACTACTTTTGCAACGCTTTGCGGCAATACGTTATGGCCTTTAGGCTTGCCATAGGTGGAGGCCGGAGAGAATGAGTGAGAATGGAGGTATTGGGGAGGCCTCGAAGTGCAACATTTACAAAAAAAAAAACATGGGTACGAATATGGATGTCTCGACGAACCGTTACATTTTAACAAAATATTCAATCAAAAGAAGCCATGTGTTAATTTTTTTACTAACTGCAAGTTTACTACAATTCGCTAGTGTACTGACGTGATCAAGTCTAGAAATAAAAATACACATTTTGTATTGACCATTAAAATAATTCCATTAAGAAAAGGGTCCGCCAACAACTGGTGGAAACTTAAACTTATAAACCCTGCCTTAATGGTTAAAACTAGTGGTTATACTTAGGTAACCACAGTACCGTGCGGTAAATCCCACTGTAGTCGGGTTTAAAAATCCTTCCAACAGAAATCTTTCATGTGCACCCCTGTGCACTAAAGAGGAAAAAAACATAATTGATCAACTATATCGCATATTCCAGAATACCAGGTGGGGCAGAAACCATTTATTACACTTTCATGTATGTAACTTACAAAAAGT
>JAMKCH010025339.1:0-23918 GCA_023653785.1 Ophioderma brevispina
TTTATTTGCCATCTACTAATGCTTTCCCTATACTTAATCAACTGGTGAATAACTAAAGCTCCAATTCAAGTCCTTCATATAGACAATCAGAACTTTGTTTATGAAATTCCTCTCCAGAATTTTTGTTATACACGGTTCCAATGGAACGTATTATACTGTGCGTAAATGCTTACTGCGTAGAACAAAAAAATTTGATTCATCTCAATTTTCGAATTAAAGCAATTTTAGGCGACTATCTTTTAGTGCTGATAATTATTTTAATTACTACACAAACAAATTATATTTCAAAACTCCAAGTCAGCCTTTAAGGGACTATTAGTTGATGTTTATTTCCAATCGAGATGTTGTAATTTCAGAGTGATAAAAGCCACAACCTTGCAAGTTACCCTATCATATGTTGCACACGCAATGTTTGTCAGAATAGCACAGCGATGCACAGAGTGGGTGGTTGTCCTCATGTAGCAGTAACAAAGTCCTCTGTTCCTGGTATATCCCTACTAGGAAATTCGTTTACTTTCCTAGGAAATTCATTTACATTTCCTAAATCATCTCGACCAGCTTTTGAATCCGGCTGACAGCCCACCCAATCACAGTGAATAGTTCTCAGTGTCATTGACACGTAATGGATGATATGACCCCATGGTCTTGAGAGTACCATTATGTGTACATTCCCAGATCCACAAGTGTTGATTTATTAAAACCTATTAACTGTAAGTTTGAAGTTCATTTTGTTATCTCAGTGCAATGGCGTGGTTAAAATATGTATGATCTATTTTATTTATAACTCCCCCAATGTTACCACATTGCTGAAAGTTATAACAAGGAATTGCTTGCTATGGAAATCTTTGACAACTGTAGTAAAGAAACTTGTTTCCCTTACTCTTACCAAAATACCCAAACTCGGACTGTATTAAAGGGCCATTTTGTGATCCACAACCCATCACCCCACCCGACTTACCTCTAAAAAGTTGAGAATTTTTAATATCATCTGAACCATTACCTAAGTAGTCATGCGTACAACGAATCAATTCACCAATTTGGTTGTATCTGTAGAAATTTAAATTTTTGTGGGCCCCAGCTTTAGCTGGCAGGACACTGCAATCCGTTTGTGCTTGTGTATGTGTGGATGTATGTGTGGATGTTGTGGATGTGTGGGAATGTGTCCACTAAATGTTTAAAGATTTTTTTAAAAATTAGACCTCATAATTTAAAGTTGAAGTTTCATTGGACAAACTTGTGTCATAGGTGCAACCATGGGATCCCTCATAATTTGATGAGGTCAGGTTCCCATGTGCCAAGGTCAACAGAGGTCATGGAGCGGCCCACAGCTATATTCGTTGAAGCTAGCGAGCGCTGAAACCGAGAACCTCGAATCTCGGTTATTTTCTTCTGTCCGTAAACAGACAGAAATTACAGCACAGTGGCCTATTTTACCTGGGAACAGCATTGCTCCTACCACAAAACCGCAGTATTCGAGATCACCTCAATTTAAGCTGTTATCTCAAGGATATCTAATGCACCATGAATAAAACAGATGCGCTGAATCATGAAATGCCCCTTTAAATTTAAAAACAAATGAAAATTCTCACACTTTAATGAGATATTTTGTAAATGATGATGAACAGGGGACTGGCTTATTTCCCCCCCCCTTTGGCAATTGGGGCGAATTGGCCAAAGTACATGTGAAGTGCCCAGGGGCACGCACCTATGAACAGATCGGAGCCCATCCTGGTGGTTCCTAGGGGGGAAATTTCCTGGGAGGTGCCACAAGTCCCGATCACAAGCAAAATTCCTGGTCGCAGGGCACAAGAATCTGAAACAGGTCTTATTTATCATGAATATCTGGGTTTTTATTTTCCCAATTTCTTCTCAAGATTTTTTTAGAGGAGGTATTCTTTCCCCCACCCTTTCCCCCCCACCGTTTTACGCCACTCTCACATAGGAAATGGAAAGGGGTGTAAGGCTGGCGTTTTCCAAACCCATGGCAGTTGGTGACATGAACTTGCAAAAAATGAAGTACGGCCAAAATGACCCCTACAAAACAGCCTATGCATTCATTCCTCAGGCACCCTTTGGGTCTGTCAGGCCAGGGGTAGGGAACTGTCAAAAAGGTCCATATTTGCCACAAAAGGACACAAATTTGGCATATCTTTATTTTCTCGTGAGCTATGAGTAGCCAACTTCAGTAGGAGGCATAAGCCCACCCCCCGGGTCCTCCCCTGGTCTTATAGGGGGTGGGGAACTGTAAAAAGAAGTCAAACATTTCCCAAATGGTCAACATTTTGCCATAAAAGTATCCAACCAAATTTGTTTGTTTTTTACGAGTTTATTTTTAGTGATTATGATGGAGTTCATGGATGACGATTTTTATTTTTAGAGCTTTTTTGGAGTGAGTTATGAATGGAGATTCCTGATGAGTTATATTATTTTTGGTGAAATTCTGGATGGAGTTGTGGTTGTGGAAGGACATTGCATGGTTTAAGTAGGGTGGCTAGCAATCCCAGTTTTTTAAGGAAGTTTTGGGCCACGACTGAAAGGGGTGATTTGGTGTATTTCATTATGTCACTTCTTCGATCGCAATATTCGGCGGAGACATATTTTACCCACATCGCGTAATAATACAAGTTCTTCTTGTTTACATCAATTAATATTCATATCCGTTGTCTCCAAAACAGAAAAACCATGAAAAAAAAAATACAACGGGATGCATTGGGGAAGGCTATTATCGCACTACTGTGCAGGCGCGGATCACAAGGGAGGTGGCGCACCCGTCCCAGTCATTCTTGCAAATTCTTTGCAAAATCAGCCCATTTTGAGCCTATTTTTGGACAGTTCAGCATTTCAGCCCCGTAATGTGACGTTGTCAAATCCTTCCTGGATCCGCCCCATGTGCGTCGTAATGAGTGAATAACAAAAGTCAGCTTTTTGCCCCTAACGTACAAGTTAGCAATATAATATTAATAAAAACACCACACTCTATTCAATGGCTGAAGTAAAATTCCTGTATATACCAACATTGTTAGTTCGTCTTCCCCTCTTTTAAGATACTGCAGTTTGCCACAAAAATACCTTCCAATGGTGTTAAAATGCACCAAAGTTAGGATTTGCTATCTCAAAGGGAAGCCTTTCTGGCATCTGTTATACTTTTTTTTTTTTTAAATTTTACTTTGACTTAGCATAGTATAGGGGGGTGACCCAGTCCTGGCCTTATTGGCCCTTTTGTTTACCGCCCTTCCACACACCTCTCATCTTTTGTTATGTCTATGTTGTTTTTTTTTTTAGAAGATTCTGTATTGACCCTTGTATGTGAATTGGAAAATAAAGTTTTGATTTGATTTGCATATAAGACTTTTGAAATGAAAACACACTCCCCAAATTTCGCGACTAACTTTAAGGCGTTTTAACCGGTGTTATAGTCTCGTAGACGTCTAAGGTCGAATCCTTTCCAAACACACATAAATGAGCCTTGTGTCCCAAATGAAATCTAAATTAATATAATAATAACAGTTTTACTTGACTTTACTTGATTTGGTTCAAGAATTTGGTATGTCCAAACAATTACATATCATTAACAACAACATTTAAGATGTAGTATACTTATAAAGAGTTATAGTATCCCTATGTTGAAGGCGTGGCATTCAACGAGATCTGTCCTCACAGGCGAGACTCCCCAAATGACAGTAATGCAAAGTTCACATAATTTTACACTCATTCATGTAGTATTTTCTTGGGAATCTTCTCATCCCTGAAGATACTTTTGTGCAGCATTCAAGACGACACGGTTAAATTAAGTCCCCTCGCGACATAATCCACAGCCTATTAGTCCTAAGTAAGCACCACGATTTCTCTCTGTCACACATGTGGAATCCTACTTTGATTCCCAGCAACTCAGGCTTCAAAGACGACAGTAGAAATTCCAGCAACTCTGCTCACATGATTATAACCTGGCACTGTTTGGATCATATATCTCCCATTATTGTAGATAAAACTAGCTATAAACCATACGGCATAGCTGATTGCACCTGCGACCGAGCGAGACTTTTAGCTCAAATCTCAAATAATACTGACTTCACAATTCACAAAACAATCCCAGTCTAAAAATAGACTTTACACAGCATCATCATAAACATAACCTGAATCACATCACTTTATATGTATAACTTCGTGGGAGAATTCCCAGATTGCAATGTTTTTGATCTTTTAAAGCATAAACAAGCTTACTCAGTTTCTAAGTTTACAATTTGGTGGGGATTCCCCACTGTCCTTATTGTGCAATCTAAACATGTGCACTTATCAAAACCAACTCTAGGGAATCCCCTTTTCTCTCTTTTATATAAACAAAGTGCCTTTTCTGTGGAAATCTTTTCTCAACTAAATTGAGAAATAATATTTTTAAAAAGTTATCAGAAAAATGGGAGCCATATAACACACGCGAGCGAACCCTTCAAGCATGGGCGTCTTCTCGGGGCGATTTGTTTTCTTTTTTTTCTTTTCTGGAGGTCCAAATTGCCTTAAATAGCCCAAAAATCTAAAAATCAGGAGAAAAATTTTTAAAAATACAATTTTCTTTAAAATGATCCCAAATGTATCATAATTTTGGAAACTAAAAAAAATCTGCAACTAAAAAAATCAGGGTCGGTCGGTTCCCCGGGTAAAACCCATATTTTTTTTTTTTCACAAATCGCCTTGTCTCATGAAGTCAAAAATTTTCGAGTTAGTTTCCTGCTTATATAACAGCCAGCAGCTTCTTTACATGTTACATCATTCCATCACATTGTAGACTATGGACAGAAAATTTGAAGTTCCGGAATAATTATGTATGACCCTGTCTTACGACATTCATAATTTATCAGGCTCCTATGTAATTATATTTGACACAATGTGCCTCTCCCGGAATATCTCCAGGAACTACGAGCTCATGGGCATATATACAATGAGTAAATATTGACATAATATTGACAAAATGTTGGAAAAGTTTGTCAATGATAATCTACTAGAGTTTCGACTGTTTTTCTCTCATCGCGCCACTTTTAATTGATTTTTTCCTCTTCACAACACTTGTTTGCATAAAGGGAAATCCGTTTTGCACTAGTCATGAGATATTGTGATAAGAAGCATTAGAAAACTAACTGCACTGAAATGCCAACTTTTCAAGTGAAAATTACTGGTTTAAAGAACCAAAATAGTTGCAGTTCTGTAGTGGTTTTGGGAATGTACCTTTTCAGAGGCTTTTCAGAGGACCTTCACAATTTTCAGTGTAGAAGCCAAGCTTTTAGAAGTCAATGTGTGATCTACAGCCTCATCTTCCGACTTCCCTAAAAGTTGAGATTTTCAGGGCTAGAAGTTTGACAGAGTCCCCTCTTGCAAGAATCCCCAAAACCATCCCTTAGAATCCAAGTTAGATTTTTGTAAACTGCTAAAATTTGGGCCACACAAATTCGAACTGATTAGAGAAGAATCCAAAGACTCTCGACAGCTCCACCTATGAGAATCCGAGTGGACTCTTGTAGCTCTCAACAAATTCTACCCACTGGATTTTTTACATCATCTGAAGCATTAGCATGAACAAATTTTATCTCATATCTGTAAAAAAATTGCAATTTATAATATCTGTAGGTAAACAGACAAGAAATAGAGTAGAGATCTATGGAACCCTACCCTCCCCATCTTGGAGGTGACGCGCATATGTAAGGCTGTAAAGACCCCCATTTTCAGCATCACTCTCACCCAAAGACCCCATATATTTTGAAAATGTCACCAAAGACCCCATATTTTTAAAAATTTTACCAAAATCTCACCCAAAGACCCCTATTTTGGGGAAAATTTTAAAAATGTTCACTCAAAGACCCCTATTTTGGATGAAATTTTGCAAGAAAGACCCTGTTTTGGGGAAAATTTTGCAAATTTGTCACCCGAAAACCTCATTTTGGGGCATTTTGGCTGTCTCTCACCGAAAGACCCCTATTTTTTTAGTCCTATGCCACCGAATGCCCCTGGATTTTGAAGCACCAGCCTTACACCCATATCCATTTCCACCCCCCCCCCCGGCTTAACATCCCCTCCGAAGGACGAAATGCTTTCACAATTCATTTGCCCAATTCAAAGTGAACCATGGAGGAGAGTGGTATTCTGTATTTAATCAATAGCTCGTATACAGATTAAATCCAGAATTGAGCACCCAAATAAATCCAAGCAAGTGACCCCACCGGGATTTGAACCCTTGGGTGCAAAGAGATAGATAGGCGATTGGTTGTTCAGAGGTTATATCGTGTTATATCGTGTAATTAGCCAATAAGAGAGACTGAAAGAAAGAGTGTAGACTTCAGAGGTTAAGGTCTTTGGTGCAAAGGACATTGCCGGATAAGGAGAGAAGGAGGCCCCTCTATAATCATAATGGTTATATTTCCCCATCAATTTTGAGTTAGTGTTTGACAACTACTTTATCATGTACGCAAGGTGTTTTTATCACCAAAATACACTTGTATCAAGAAAAAATGAGAAAAGTCTGAGAAACTTCAGGGGCATGCTCTCTGGAAAAAGCAAAGTTAAGAGCATGCCTCCATTTCGATGACCATTGATTACTTATATGAAAAAACAGGAAGATGTTGCATAGCTGCCCTTTGTCATGGAGCTCGTAAATGATGCCTATAGATAGAAATTTTGTCCTTCATAAGCTACAAAGAGGCTACATGAGGCAGCCCTTTATAACAATACCCAAATACCTGTATAGCTTATGCTGCTAAGATTTGGATTATATAACCGTCTTCCCACCAAGCAGACTCTGGAATACAACACAATGGTTAATGGCCATGACCGCGCTATTTATATCATGAGCAAGTTAACTACACAATGAGCTAATAAAATTACAATTCCCTTGGCACTGTTCAATAGCTTTTATTGGTCCCCCGCCAACTTTTGTTGGCGAAGGGGGACTATAGAAATGCTCCCCGTGTGTGTGCGCGTGTGTGTGTGTGTGTCCCACGCGATATGGGTGTCCATCTTCGCAACATAGATGCATCTCGAGTACATGTTGGGTGGGATCCAAAGTGGGTCATGTGCCATGGGTCAAAGGTCAAATGAGGTCCAAATATGGTAAAAATAGGGTTAAATTGCCTAATAAAAACCTGTCAAACACGATTCCTTTGATCTAAGGCAGTAGGTCGTCATCTTTGCACTATAATGTCGCTTAAGTGGCGGGGATGAGTCGGAGATGGGTCATGTGCCATGTGTCAAAGGTATCCTGTGTCGACAAAAAGTGCTTTAACCTTGTCAATGGAATAAGATGATGAAAACTTGGGGTGGGTGTGCTCCACATTTGGGGCCAAAATTTTGAAGTTCATGTGGGGTCATTCAGGTCAAATTCCTAAACTGTGGTTAGGATTATGAAACTTGGCTGGGTGCGGTCAATACTCAGTGCCGAAAATTTGAAGGTCATTTCAAGGTCATGCGGCATCTAGGTCAAATCCCTCAACATGTGGTAGGAGGAAATGAAACTTGGTGGGCGCGGTCAATATTCAGTGCCGAAATTTGAAGTCCTTTCAAGGTTGCGGGGTCATCAAGTCAAATCATATGCATGGGTTTATGGTCATGAACTTGGTGGGTGTGGTAAAATTCAGTGCTGAAAATTTTGAAGGTTTTTCAAGGTCATGTGGGGCCATCCCAGGTCAACCACTACAAATGGTTGTATTGTCCATGGAACTTGGTGGGTGATCCAACATTGATACCAGAAATTTTCAAGGTCATCTGAGGCCATCCAAGTATTATTAAACCTGCTGTATTTTGAGCCTCTCTTCTGGTTTCCATGCACAATCCGCCCTACTGTTGATCCTATTTTTAAGGTTTGTTAGTTTTCCTCCTTAATACAACCCCAGCGAGGGACCGCCTTTGTGGTTCGAGAACCGCCTTGTTCCCATTGTATTGAGCAATACATTCCACTGTTTTTGTAATGATTTATGATAACCCAGGACGTGCATGGTCCACTCTTGTTTTTACATGTGCGCATACCAAGGCTACTGACAAGGCCCGTAGATTACGGCATTCTTATTAACCATATAGTGATATGGTATGGTTTGTCTATAAATTTTGTTGTTGTGTTTGGGAAGTCCATTTAGTGTCCGCCTCCCCCAGAAAACAAAATGCAAAATGAGGTCTTTCCACCCCAATAACCAGATACCACTCCATATTGTTGCTAAATGATATAGCGCAAATCCTTGCAACGCGGCATTGTGGTTCTTGGGGTGGAACAGATATTGGAAATTTATTGTCCATTGACGCCAGTATAAATTTACATAACATCGACTTTTGGGGAATTTTATGTAAAGTGTGATTTTTTTTTGAAAACCAGCAAAGGTCAACTTTGAGCATGTTCTCGTTACTTAGCAAACTTTCCCCTTTCACACTCCGTTCTCATGAAACTATAGCGGGCTCATCATTCCTTACACGGCCATTTTCTTCATGGTAGGTTTAACCATTTACCACACAGCTCCCACCGAGTAGACAATGGATTACACACCCACTAGACGTACCTCGCCGGCCAGGATCCGTGTATTTTTTTGCCGCATATCACGGATAGTGTTCACACAGCGGCTGTCTGCACTGTCGCAGGGTAGCTATGTGGTTATACCGGCTCTCAGCTCGCGCGGTATTTCTCATGGCCAATTTTGTTTTTTTTTGATATTTTTGGCATATATTTGCATTTTTTATTACAAGTTCGTGAATATGGGGGTTTTTGATGATACCCTATTTGAATTTCGTAATGATTTTCCTAAAAAACATTCAAAAAATGCTAAACGGAGCCTAAGTGTATAGCGCCCGGTCAGTTCATGAAATTTTCAATCCACTCTCAAAATGGCGTCGCGGTAACCGGGGGTACTTATACGTGGTAGCTGCTTGTCTACTCGGGCTTTGCTGTCTACTCAACATCCACCTTTTCTCCACCTAGTGGCACTACAGAGTAGCCTTTGGGGTAGGTAAAGCAGGGTAGCCACATTACTGTATACCTAATAATTGTGTAATTAGTACGCCCTAATCTGCAGCTACCGCCCTCGCAATAGCCCAGTGTGTAACTGTCAGTAGCTGCCGCGGTCAGACATGGTGTAGCTGGCCGTTATAGGCTACCACGTGAGTAAGAATCCGGCGTATGTACACCACAGCGATGTCCTTTTACATATACTATTGCATATACTATTTATTGTCTGCACATTGGCAGACAGATACGACATGAGTTCAATTCCCAATGCATTCAACTCCCTGTCAAATCTCTGCTCACCACACAGCTAGTTCCAATCAAGTTAATGCTTGCTTATCAGGAAAACATTTGGCTACCCTGTAAAACATAATCACTTGAATTACAGCTATAAGTGTATATAGCAGGCTCATAGTTAGGGGGCAGGCAGTCACCCTCTCCCTAATTTTTTCCTTGCCCCCTGGTAAGGAAAAAATGACAGATTTGGGGGAAAATCAGCATTTGTGGCCTAAAAAATCATCAAATTTTGGCTAAAATCAATGATTTTGGGCCAAATTTAATTTAAAAAAATTCAAACTTTTGATGCTTTGCCCCCCCCCCCATTTCACTTTTTCCCCCAAAAAAATCACCTTTTCCTCCCAAAAAAATCACTCTGCCTGCCCCAACATACAGAAAAAGAAGTCTAGTGCTGCCACTGCTAACATTTGCCACTTCGGTAAAATTACTTTTTTGTTTTTAAGGGCCACCAGCTAGAGCTGGAAGTACCACCTAGATTTCCATTGTCATGTGCTATCTGCATGGATGTATTTGTGGAAATATTTATGCATGTTTCTCGTCAACCAAAAAAAGTAAAACCAACCAGATTGCAATGGCCAATTTACATGATTATCATGTTTTGAGGTGTTCAAGAGTTGAAAATATCGGATCCGAAACATGATAATCATAAAATAGGATGATTTACGCCCAAAATTTATTGGTCTCGCTATGAGTTTTATTTTTTGCAACTCATAGCTCGACCAATAAATTTGGGCTCAATCGATCCAATTTTATATGCATGCATGTTTGCTTGTGTTATCACCAAGTGTGCATATTAAAGGGGCATGACCTGATTTAAGTCTAGAAATTTTTCATCTTGATAGAATGGCCTTCACCCCAAAACCCCGTGTGTAGTGTTTTGTGCCAATATTTCAACCCGTTTTTTATGTGAGAGCTAAAAATCATAATTTTGTAATCTCCATAGAGTACTGTGTAAAATTAATATTGGTCAACCAAAATGGGGGATATTTTTGCTCCTAACATCTAAACCAAACACCCTTTAACCATAAGATTTCACAGGGTAAATGAGAAAAATAGCAGCTTTCTTCTGATACCAAACTTTTGACCACGTTTTTAGCTCTCGCATCAAAACAGGTTGAAATATTGGCACAAAACTTCACAGATGGTTTTGGGGCGATTGCCATTCTATCAAGATGAAAAACTTTATATACTTAAATTGGGTCATCCCCTTCAAGAGAGTTGCTGAAAAATTCTCAAAATGCTTCATGGTCTACCGTCAGAAATAGCTATACCTTGTTTACCATCAAATAGACAAGACTCTTAACATCCTAAATAAAAACAACACCAATGCAACATGACCTTCACTGTAAGATGTATAGCTATTTTTACTATCTTTTAATCCTATATCTAAACTGAAATTTTCAAATGTAGCTGTCCAGGAGGTACGCCACAGAGTCCAAAGTAAACGACCTCCATACCATGATGTTTATCTTCAGGACGCATTCCAAAAACGATTTCTCAAAGAAGAAAAACCATGGCAAACGATCGACCGTAACTCTTTCGTTAAATACTTAACTGAACGTATACCAGAGGAGGAGGAGAAACCGGGGAAGAGGATGAACCAGAGGAGGAGGAGGAAAAGCACCTGGGGAGTAAAGAGACACCTGAAGGAGGATCAGAGGTTGAGACAGAACAAGATAAGAAGAACAGAAGGCATTGAGCAACAACAGTCTACAGGTGAGATGTTGTTTTGCATACAAAAATGTCTTCCTCCAAATTAAAAAATATTGGCACTAAATTTTTGGAATAAAAATATTAAGAGAGATAAAAGGGGGAATAGTACTGTATTGTAATCAATTATGATCCTATCTGATGATACAACTGGTTGAATTTGATGAAATACACTTTTTGGGTATACAAGGGTTCCACACAAAATGGTCAAGGAAAAGCGCCCTCATTGGAAGTGAAAAAAAAAAAATAGTGGTGCGGTGTATTATTTACATCATACCACAAATGAAGTCTTGGGCTTTGAATACACCGTTTACAGCATCTGATTTGATTGTTGTGTGCATTCTAATTCTAGAGATATGGCTAATATTCTAAGAGAGGATGTGATACCAATTGTGCCACTTTTCACAGAATGAATACAAATTAAGGAGAACCCGTACCACGAATAATATTTAAACATATACACATAAAATAATATTGACCACATATCGAGTGGTTTCATAGACAAACAGAAATTATATACCCTAACACTGAATTAAAACCATCTAGTCTGTCTGACCATGTGCTATTTAAAATTGCGCTATGTATAACGTGTTATGCTATACGCCCCGTCACGTTTTAGGTGTCTACATATACCATAGACATACACATTATGAAATCATCCATGTGTGAAGATGCAATGACGCTACTGTGCCGTCCGTATCGCATAACACAATAACATATCCCATTACAGTAGGGGGGCGCAAATTTCAAATAGCGCATGGTCCAGTAAAATGCTTTTAATTCGTTTTTATGGTTACTATAATTCTCCGTTTTCCATGAAAACCACTCCATATGTGTTCAATATTGTTTTTATAGCGTATATTAGGTTAGTTATAAGAGTTGATAAAGGGGAATGCCCCCCCCTTTAAGTACGAACACTCCTGCTGATAGGTTGATAGGGCACTCGATCCTCACACAATAATGCAAAGAAACCTGTTAATAATTGAACATCTTCTGAATACTGAAACTAATTGGCAATAAATGTGTGGAGAATATTACATTAGATGTCGTCTTGTCTTCCTTCGTAAGTTGAATTTTTAGATCAGAACAAAATGAAAGCAAAATTAGTATTCAGATGTGCAATAATTATTGTTTGATAAGTCTCTATAGCCATGTTCACACATGGTAACAAAACTCCAAAGGTTTGAACTCCAGAGGTGAAGTTAAATCCGATTATTTTACCTTTACTCCCAATTATTTCCCACACGATTTCCGTAACCTCTGAAATCATCCCCTGACCCTTCTCCTCCCGCTTCTCATATCGGAGTGTAGACCTGAAGTCAACATACCGGAAGCCGTTGACTTTCGCGCGTCGTGATATCAAAAAACACATGAATTTTGTCAAAAAGATGACCTTGCGAGGTTCAACCTCCGCTCACTATCCCCCGAAGCTGTCAACATGGCAACGACACTCAGGGGGGGGCAAAAAGTCATTTTTTACTCATGGAGTCAAGGATTTTTGGCACACTATCGATTTCCTCATGTGACCGACGCCCCCCTCCTCTTCCCCTTCCTTTCCTCCCCTTCTTAATGGACATAAAACCGCATGTGAAATGTTAAAATAACCAATGCGTATGGTATTGCGTTTGATTTCATTAATAGTTCATGTGTAGAATTTGTGCTGAGTGGGAGGCCACAAAGGTATTTTCCCATAACGCACCAACATTAAAGAGACATGAGGAGATTTCCAGAATCAGCGCCCCCAATTTTTCGCACCCGGTTTTTTTTGCATCTGTGGAATGCTTTCAATGTATTAGATCACACCTGAAATGAATAAGCCGACTACGCCGCCTTTATGTAATCTCTATTGAGTTCCGTACTTTCTGTCGTGCACAACAGAAATCAAAGCACGGTGTTCTATGGGGACATTACGATAGTCGGGGCAGTTCAAAACAAGGTTTTGCTGTTTTCTTTTGTACTTGTTTGTCCAACCTTCGACACGTTCTTGGCAGTTGTCTAACAATTCGATCCTGTGCAATTTGGAGAAATTTGTATCCTAAAAAATCTCCCCCTGTCATTAACTTAAAGGGACATAATGGCATAAAAAAATTGACAGATGAAAAAGACCCTTACTGAAGTCCTTCCACGGAGTTTGAAAACAATTTTGAGTGTCCGGGGAGGTGGCAGTTGTGGCAATTTCTGGAACAGAACAGCAAGGTGTTCACATACCTGACAGAATTTTACAGTGTATCTGGCATGTGTTTGCGACACAATTCAAAAGCATTCAGACCAGGAATCAGGCATTTTGCGCTGATCAGGCTTGTAGTAAATATTGACTGGCAAAGTGAAAAGATGGATTAGCCCGGGATTAGCACATATAAATTAGCAAAAGGGCTGTGAGCTGATGACAACGTGCTTTTCAAGTTTGGTAAATACTGGCAGTATGTCAGCATCCTTTTTTCCACAAATTGGACACAAACTGCCACCTTGTGTGTGTTTCAAACTTTGGCTTCCACAATTCATTGTTTACTAACCCCTTTAAAATTCCTCCCATATTTTGCTAGGTTTTTCTCAAATCTCGAGTTCCTCTATTTGTTCTTTTTTCCTCCTCCGAATTTAATTTTTATACCATCAGTGGTAGTATCCCTCAGCCTTGACCTGCTTATCTAAATCTGAGCATGTTATAAGCCTTTCAAAATTTTGCATCCTATCATGCATTAATTTTCCGGTCCTTTGAATCATTGTTGATATCCAACAAACCCTGTTTACAATCCACTATTTGCTAATTCGGAAGCCTCAAACCAATAATGTATTTTCTATCTAACTCGACCCTCTTACACCCTGCACTCACAACCACACTCTCACTAACCCTTGAGGGGATCACACCGTTCGTCCCCGCCGGCACTGTGCACGAGCTAAAGCTAGCAGAGAGGGGGCGCCAAACCAGATAACACCCCACTGCAGTCCAAGCCGGATGCCACTCAGATACATAACCAAACAACATAAAAAATATACTCACCGAAAACTGCCGAACACTTGATATTTACTTGACACTAGAAAATGAGAACATTCCTAAACGTTCCCCATCATATAATAAGACTAAACTTCTAACTCATCTGGAGCAAACCACCCTCCTAACTCCTGCCGTCTTTTCACTCCTTTAGCTAAGAGGTTCCTGAAAAAAGAACTTAAAATATTAACAGGAGATAAACATGCGAAAATAAAATAGCGCGCATGCAGACTGTCGGCGCGACCAACAGTCAAGTGACTACAATACACCCATCTTAAATCTCCCGCTACCGACGTCCACCTGGACAAACCCGTGACTTCATCAGCTCTCTCTTTGACCAATAGAAATTATCATTAATTTGCTATTTCATGGGAAGCCTCAACGAAATATGTATTTTCCTATCTACTCGGCCCTCTTCCGATCTTTGCATCTTCCACACACACACTCTCACTAACCTTAGGGGATCACCTTTCGCTCCGCCGAGCCACCTGCACTGATCCCAGATCCATTAGTCTTCAAGACACAAGACCGGGCAAAATTAGAAAGGATTAATACAGAAACAAGACCATTTATTTCTACACCATCAATTGGATTCACATACTCCATGCTATAGAAAAACTAAACATCTATGTAAAAATACACGTGCCAAACATGCGTTACATGTGCGATAATAACAGTTTCAATAAGATGAAAAGTTGAGAAGATTAATCATCCAAAAACCAACTGCGTGCACAATTTTTCAACACTAAATATAATTTTCAAATTATATCCCCACATAATCCCCTACCAGATGGCCCGGGGAGGCTAGATAGGGCGGGATAGGTGTGGATCTGGCTCCCGCGTATTGTACAAAGGATTCTTTAACGTATCTATCTTTGGATGAATCACTCTTCCATCCTTCCGTGTCTTTTGAGAAGCCTGTCCGGCACCCCCAAACCGCGGCTGCCGACGCACCCCCCGCACAACGTCAACGATGGAGGACCAAATTTAGTCCCGAATCCAACCAACTGCGTCTAATACCGTCTTTAAGAATTTCACGCGATCTGGTAAACGACATCTTACCAGAACGCAATTTGTATTGACCTATTGATTGTGTAAAACTAGTGGCCTGAACAAAAAATCTGTAGAGCCAAAATCAGATACTTCTGCCCAACTGGAATATATTTAGAAACCATAGCTACAGGGCAGTAACCTTCCCGTGGCACCAACAATAACCCATGCTCCTTCACGCAATTGAGTTCCACTTACTTCTCTCATAATAACTTCAGGTCGGGCATTCGGCGATTCAAACATCACAGAGTTTTTAAATTAGATAAGTCATCATAAACTAAGAAAAGCGGCATAATCTAAGAGCACATAACGTCAACTCTAATAACACCCTTCCAGGTCGGAGTCACCAAACTTTAGTAACGACTTGAATAACACTTCTGCAGTAATAGGTTCTTTTCTGGTAACCGGATTCCCAATAACCTTTTTTCACACCATCTAAAAGCAAATGAAGGAACCTGGTTTCACAAGGGTTAGATCAACATTAATCAGTGATGAATTGAGGTTTCCAATTAATAGCAAAGAACGCAGTTTCAATCTTCGAATAATGCGAACTTTGTTAAAAAACAAGTCAATCATATACCTTGCGATATCTTCATGAGTAGGATTAACTGTAGGCACATGTCGAAGACACCCCAAACCTGCCAAAGCTCCAGTGCTCTTATAGTTCTTTACCGTGCTCCAGCTCTGGAAGCTTGCATGACCCGTTTTTTTAAGGCACTAATGGAAACAATTTGTTTCTGCAAAAAGAAAATGCATTAAAACAAACTCCATATCATCTCTCATATACCCATGACACGCCTTCCTCTGTAGAAAACAATGTATAGATCACCTTAATCAAATAAGGATATCTGTTATTCCCACTGGTTCATAGGTTCAGACCAGTTGTCCAAAAATTAAACTGCAATTGTCCAGTGACGTAACCAAAATCCAAAAAATATCTATTGCAGAACAATATTCTACAGTTGGAAATATTAAAATGTCAAATACCAGTGTATTATCACAAAAAATCTGTGACATCACGAATTAGTGATCGGAAGTGAAAAAACTACCGTTAAGCCTGACACATATAACCTCACTATAAAATTTGAACAAAATGGTTTTGTTATTTTTTAACCATGAAACGAAAATGCGATAACGCAACTGGGGAATCTAAGCACGTGCTGAACCATATATGGCCATGGAACTAGATTGTGAAAACAGAAAAGGCAGGCAAAAATACGCATATTGGGCCAGGCTGGAGCTCCCAGTTTAAGCCCAAAGCCCTACTAGCTTTCACGTGCTTAATGGCATCGCCAATTAAAGAAATGGGTGGGACTAACCAGTTATTCTCAAATTCCCACGAAACTGAAATGCGTCAACTTGGCTAAAACATACAAAAAACACACACCAAATTTTGGAATTGAACTTGGTAATTTAGCCGTTGCACAAATCAGCAAACCCGGTTCAACGTAATGAGGGACCCCAAATACTAATCGATGACATTGAAAAAAAACTTGGGAGAACCACCCCAGTCATCTAAATCAAGCTGACTCACCTGCTCATGCAATCTGCTTGGGTATTACACTCTCTGGGAATCCATTGAACTTTTAGATTAATATCAAATTCTTCATAACGAAATCATCTCCAAACATAAAAGATGCAACTAGTTTTCAATACTTCCCTTCTGGAGAGACCGGTTCCACGCCTTTCTTATGTCCGTTAATACCATTCACACATTTGCCTTTTAAAAATCGTTTCAAATGCTTTAACGGCTTGTAACAACTTTTCACTCCCTCCAATTTGGACCTCTTACCTCTTTCCTAACGTCTGACACGTATGGTTTAAATTTCCATGATTCCGTACGCTTCTTCAATCTCCACCTCATTATATGTTCAGAGCCAACCAAAACCGCAGCCTGTACCACTAGAGTCAAAAAGACCAAAACCTGGTGGCAATTCTATTCAAAAACATGACAGTGTTTAATACATTCCCATTATTCTTCCAATAAAATATTTCCTCAATCACGAGGGATGCCACCACTCATTTAACTTACAGACCTTATCCAAATGGTAATTGCTGGGCTTTGAAATATCTACTGGAAAACTAGATCTAATTGAGCCATTGGCCCTATAAAATAATCGTGACCAAAGATATGATTTAACTAACCTCCTATTGACAAAAAATCTTAGCAGTACATGGCAAGGTAATCCAGAAATTAAGTCCTCAACTTGAGGACAAATACTAACCATCTTTATGGGCTCATAAGCTTAATTGTGCCATCATGATAATTCCAAACGATTCCCAGCCAATTTAATCTCTTGAAACGGGCTCCATCACACAACTGATTTTTCAATATTCCGGAGGCACAACCCCAGCACTCATGAGGTCGGTCTTACACCTGAATTGCATGTTCTGACACTCTTCAAAAGAAAAAAGCTGTGCCCCCAACCATCATCATAAATACACGAACAAAAACAAAACCCCTTCTCTCTCCAATATTTGACTAGAGTTCTTAAATTAAGCCATTTTGGTAAAAATAATGTGGCCGACGACAAAACCAAATGGTAACCTGCAAGAAAAATACTTTGTAACCCCAGTTATAACCCATGAAAAACAATAAAACGCACGATGTTCACGAAAATTTCAATGTGGTGATATCCCAGCTTTTTAGATCAAAAGAAAACCATAAAAATGCACCCCCAATGAAAAATACCTGCTTGGCAACGCTTAAAATCATCAAAATGGACCTTTTTGTTTCCATACATAATGATTGACATAACGCAGATCTAAAATGAGCCTCTTCTTCCCCGAATTTTGAACAGAGACAGATAAAGGATTGACAATACTCATGGAGGATGAAAACATTCTGAAATCAAATTCTTAAACCAAAAGTTCATTGACGGCCTCGGTAACAAAATCCTCTTTGCGTTATCTAACGCCGACCTATTGGTTCTTAAAAATGGGCTGGAGTCCGGTGTGGACACTAACGGCATTTTATATCCGTGCCAATAACTGAAATATATCATCAGGTTCACCATCGTTTCCAAAAAAGTACTAGACGCTCTCAACCTGCCCTAACAATCGGATCACCCTGCCTTGTTCCTATCATAAAAGTTGATTCATATAAAATTCAGAATCGTACCGATAAGTAGCCTATCTTCACATTGGACATAATACCATCAATCTGTCAGATATTGTTTGACCGGTTAAAATTTAGAGGAACGTCCTCCGCTCTTGGGACAGCGCCAACATCGGGAACACAATGATGCACACCTGCAGAATAAGAAACTAGGAAAATAAATTTAGTCACCAACACAATGCACAAAAGGCTCAGTGGTGCCACAACTGTATAAAAAATCGATTTCAATCAAATCACTCAAGCAAAACGAAACTCCATCAAACTATACACTCAACCAATGCATATAAGAAAACTACTTATGTATAACGATCTAACTCAAAAATACAAACAAAAATCCATGAACCATGTCATAAACAGACCTTAACCTCTCTCTAACCCATTCCTCTTTGCAGAATCATGCTTGCTGGCCAGAATTTTTGTCTGCTGATTTAACATAACCCCTACAAAATTCCGTCGCCAGTGCCAGACTTTGCCGCAGGCGAAGCAAATATCTTTTGGCCCTTGGCGTTGCTGTAAGACCTGTGAACATGGGTTTGGCAGGGTAGCGACGAGAAAAATTAAGAAACCAGAATAGGGTTAGGAGGCGGGGGGGTCCTCGATCTCTTGTCATACGGCACCAAACCTCCCTGCAGAAACAGGAGTCTTCTTAGGCTTGAGGTTTTGCTTGGCCGCGGCATCCTTGATGGCTTTCTTAATTTCCTCTTTCCATCTCCTCATCTCCCTGTCCCTCGGCTAACTCTTCCTTTTCGTACTCGTCCACAACCTTCCAGCCGAGCTCACTTTTGTCCGCTATCTTTATCAATTTATTACGACTGTCAAATCTGCAAATTCTGTCTTGACCTTCTCTAGCTCAGAAATAGCTAGCACGTAAGTCTCCCCTTTCTGTATCTTCTGTAACGCCCCTCTCCACATCCTCCTTCCTAGCTTAGAATTGAAGGAAAACTGCACCTCGTTCCACTTTCCACTTGAAATTTATATTTTATCGACTCTAGAAAAACCCCTCGACTAGCGCTGAAAACTCCTCGTCCTATGTACGACTGTCAAATTGTCCTTGACCTCACCAAAACGAGCTTCTTTAACACGCCCATCCTAATTCTTAATTCGCTATATCCTCCATGCGTACAAGACATCCCCTTTTCCGATTTTTTCATTATCCAGGTTGATTAAATCCGCCTTATTGTAACCTGAACCTTGCTTCAATTGGTTTGATGAGGACCAGCTAAATCCCTCTCCGGCACCACAGGTTTTGTTTGCTAGCGGAACTTATAAAAGAAACCTAACAAAGAATCAAATAAAATAGCTCGCATGCAGACTGTCGGCGAGACAACAGTCAAGTGACTACAACCACTTAAATCTCCCAATCTCCCGGCTAACGTCACTGGTACAACACAGCTTGACTTCATCAGCTCTTGCCCATATCATTATCATTCATTTTTTCTTTTCCTCCTCATATTTTTCTTGGGTTTCTTTTCTCACATCTTCCTCAGTTTCTTTCTTTCCTCACATTTATTATCCTAGGTTTCTTTTCTACAATTTCCCTGGATTTTCTTTTCATCACCTTTCTCCTTGATTTTTCCTTTTCTAACATTTCCTCGTACGTTTCCTCCTTACCTCATAATTTTTGCTAGTTTTTTTCCCCTCCTTCTTTCACTGGCCCATCAACGCCATTTTCACTCATATTTTTACATTTCCTCATACTTCTTAGACTACTTCTTTGTAGTCCAATTGTTTTTTTTGTTTTGTTTTGTTTTTTTTGTACTTTTACTTTTTTTTCAATGTGTGTTTGTGTTGTGTTGTTTGTTTTACTTTTTTTCCCCAGTAGGCCTATCGCAAAGATAAATGATAAAAAACTAGCTGAGGGTAGAAGCCGCGATAACTACTAACCTAACCTTGAGAATTTCACTTATCCTGCAGGTCGAATTGTAGGGCGCGATCACTACTCCCCGTTAATTTTTTTCCACTTCCCCACTCCTGGCTTTGCCAATGGTCACTTGACCTCATCGCGATCCCAACACCTTTAGCGGGATCATAAAGGGAGTGCATCTATTGAATGAATTAATATTTCGTATAAAAAAAGCCGGTATGTGTCAACAGTGCCCCTCTCTAGACATGAATGGTCCCTGAGCGTGATCTTTTTGTGTATAATGCCATTGTCCTAAAAAGGGATTTAAGTTAGGCCTAATTAGCTTTTTACGGCGTGAAAGTTGGCGTCAACGATATTAGAAATAGAAGAAAAAAAAAAAATAATAATCATAATAGATAATGTTGATAATACTGGGTTAAATAAGATGGAACAGCACCCAAAATAAATTTAAAAAATGCAAAAATCAACTATTGGCATAGTCTACATCTTCAACTTCCCAACATTTCTTCTAAGAGTTTCTTTCCCTCGCATTTCCTCTAGCTTCTTTCCTCACGTTTCTCATAGATTCCTTTACCCCTCACATTTTCCCAAGGTTTTTTTTCAACACTTTCCTCCTAGGTTTCTTGCCTACATTTCCCCTGGGCTTCTATTCCTCCAGTTTCCGATAGTTTCCTTACCTAGAGGTCCACTCACCCCTGCTGAAATGGCTACTAGAACTCTGCCCATTTTTATCTTTTTCTCCGCTTTCTATTTTCCTTTCCTTATTTTCTCCTCTTGACCTTTTCTTCCGTTTTTTTATTCTTTTTATTTTTTTTCCCGCAAGATGTTCAGGTTTCATTTTTGTACTCCTTAGTCTCATTTCCTCAATTTGAGCTCTCATTTTCTGTGAGCGCCGCAGCTCCCGCTCACCACTTTTTGGCACCCTGCGACACTCCAAACACTCCAGAATGTGTTTTTGGAGTTTGAGTTTCACCCCCTAGTTTTTTAGGGGGATAACACCCCGCTAGACCCTCGATAAAACTCCGGCGTTTAAACCTCCGAATGCGTCCACAGGCAAACACTCTGATCGACACTCCAGAGTTTTGAAACTCAGAGTTTCAGCCTCCGTCTGGACCGACTTATGTTCCCACAGAGTGTACTCTTATTTTTATGTGAGTTGACTTATTTATGAAGTCATTTAGAATGTTTACGAGAAACAGATAGTAATATAAGTACAAGAACAAAGATCAATATTAAATATGTGTCGAGTGATGAGATTCTTTTGAATCGACAAACATTCCAATCAACATTTAGATTCGATTGTGTTTATGTTATCCCATTCTGTGAAAAGGTGGCACGATTGGTATTTGCACCCTCTCTGAACCTATTCAGGTTCTCGTCAAAAGGACCTTTGCGAGAACCTTGAGAACTTCAAGTTCTCTGCTTTTAAGTTCTCATAGAAGGATTTGCTAGAACCTACGAAACAATCTCATTATATTGAAATAATAATGACGTGTACTAGTCTTCAATAACACTAATAGGAACTGGTTCAATTTGTGATCGACATATTTCAGTACATCCACTAACAACTTTCCCTTTATTACATTTATCCTTTACTTTTTGACAATTGTTTGGCAGAGAAGATGATAAAGAAGGAGATGGCTCGATTTTGCAATGATTACCCAGGATTACTCTCATTCTCCAGCTCATTGTTTGGGTAACTTCAAAGGGCCACTCGTTGGACCTTTGAAGTAATGTGTTCACCGCCTTCAACGTGGCCGTTCAGGAAGGTTTCACAACAGGAAGTAATTGACACTCTCCCACTAAATAGCTATTAATTTCCGCTAAAAGATCTCCTGCTGGCAATGAAATACCGCTGGTTGTTTCTGACGATTTGTTATTTTATTTTTAATCGTTGGCGAAATAATTGAGGTACTCATGACTTTTTTTAACGAAAGAAAACAGCCAAATCGACCTTTTTGGTTAAGCTACCATTGATTCAAGGTTTTTGGGGGTCCAATAAAAGAGTTATTATTTTTAGCCTAATTTACATATCCGTTATTTCCTGTGGAATATGATATGATAATGATTCATAACTGCATTTTCAATACATCTCAACCATACTTTTTTGTGTCAGAAGTGGTCCAAAGTGCAAAATACTTTGAAAATTTTGGGGTCAAAGTTGTTTATAACTGATGCAGGCGAGTACGTTTCGCTGGACAGGTCCAACCTAGTGTATATACCCTGTGCAATACCAATTGAAAACTGGGTAAATTGGAATGTTTTTCTGGGACTTTAGATGACAGGTGGTTGTAATGTTCTCCAGCCAAGACAAAAAAGGACAGAGTAAGTCCTTTGGTCCATGATTAATTTAAGGCCGATTGAGATGAAAATAGGCGGATGAACAGTTAATCTTTTGAAGTAGCAGTCAAACCACCTCCTTCTTTCTCATCTTCTCTGGTTTGCATAACGCCATATTGCCGCACACTCACACGGCTGCTACACGTCACATGTACATCGTAATTTTAGATTGTAAGAAGTTTATTTCTCTAGGCCACTGATTACTTTGTAGCTTTGCGGGATGATCGGTATCTGCCACACATGGCAAACAATCCCTTCAACGTGCATGTTTTTTTTCGTTGAGGCTGCCCGAATTCATAGGTTGTTGGCAACAATATTAAATTCTTTCCGCTGTTTGCTACTGATTTTGACGACTACGAGACATCTTGAATCATGCAATTAATTATTCCTCCCATATGAAGGTTCGTTTTGTCAAGAAATCTTTTTGTCAAACGCCGGCGAATGCGTCCTTCCGCTCAGAATTCATCAGCTGTGTGATCAGCTTTCAAAACTTGTCGTCAACCGTCATTCCCGGCGATACCCCTGGGGAATTTTATTTATACTTTTCGATTTTTTCCAAAATTTCCATTGAAAATTTTATGTTAATACAATATAAAATGGACAATATTCTTTTTCTAAAATATGCAATATTGTTGCCTCAATTCATTAACGCAAATTGGCTGGAAATGAACATTCCGATTATGACATGACAATTCGAGCAGACGTGCTCAGTGTGCACGAAAGGTGATTGGTGGAATCACGCAGTAAGTATCGCAACACCAATGAAGGAACGAGCTTTGAATTTATGTATCGGTTTTTTGTAATCGATATTGATCCAACAATGCAAACATTGTTTGAAATCTTGTTAGTCTGCAGTGAAACCTTCGCGGAAAGGGTCCTTGATAATGAACTTTATTACGTACATTTTTCACTATTTTGACGCTTTATTTTTGACATTAGTGGATATTTATATCCTTTCATTTTTTTTGTCGAAATAAACACAATAACATCACGTAATGTTTTTATCGTTTGATTGGGACACATTTTGCATCAACCGTTTTTGGTTCTCGCAAGTGTAATTTTGGGGGAACCTTCAGGCGAACCGGTTCACGGGTTCGCGTCAAATTTCCGGGCCCTGTCAAAGCGCAAGACTTCCATTTAATGACATATGTCAATATGATTTCACTATTTTTATTTTTCGCTTGCTTTTTCCTTGCACCATTGTTTTTGTGGACACCCGTACGCCAAAAAAGTAGTTACTCCTTCATGAATTTCAGTACGTAATAATTAATGTCGGTATCGACTTAAAAGAAGTTGAAAATGGTTTTATAGGCTTTATTCCATACAGGCTTTGATGGATTTCTTTCATCCAGACCTTACACCAAGGATACCACCACCAGGTGTAATTTTTGTCCCTGATATTTTCGAGAGTATGCAGATTCCACAAGAGTCAAAGATTCTAAGCTTAAATTACCCTCTTTTTTGTTGCATTTTTGAAAGTAATTGTGTGTAAAATATATCCCTATCAGAATCAACTCTATAGAATCGGGCAGTACTCCTTCCATCAAATGTCCGGGTGTACAGACTTTAACTCTCGCAAATTGAC